>JAOTNS010003051.1:0-19683 GCA_028476615.1 Culter alburnus | reverse complement strand
GTAAAACAATTAGCTCATTTGAACGGACGACAGTTTTTCTGCCCCACTTTTTACAATCTCCAGGTCCTGGACCCATCCATCTGTAAAAAGACCTGTGCCTGCTGCAGCGACTTGAAGTTACTGTATAAAACAGCAGGTAGACGGCATCTTGAACACCGCGTTCTTCCCTCCATGCAAAGAAGTCTGGCGCCTTGTGTATGTTTGTGCCGCGGATTCCCAAAATGCTTTGCGTTCACCACCGGGAATACGTCATGATGACGACACATTAGCAATCTCTATATAAGGTGTGTTCGACATCGGCTGCGGCTGGATGCAACCGATCGGCGAGAGTAGCCGCGTGCAGGCGGGGAGGAGCTGAAAACGGAGACGTGAAGTCGGACACTTTCTGCTTCTCGTAATGACGCTCACGCTGCGTTTGCATCGGTTTGCATACTTTATCACAGCTGAAGTGAAATAAATGCAATATTTGACTAATACACTGATGTTTCAGAGACCTTTTCATTCAAAACTTTATGTACTGCTTACAGCGTCTGTTTTTACAAGAATAAAGTTCAACATAAGCGTATGTTATTTAAATAACAATGTAGTGGGGTCTTTGTTTTTTTATCCGTTTTATTTTGATAAACATGACACAATACAACATCGCGACTACATGAAAAGAGCTTTAACTGTTATAAAAACAGATTTTTGAGCATTAGTGGAGCTGAAGGCATAAACACGAAACACACGTGATCGTTGTCATGCGGTGAATCCGGCCAATCATGAAACAGCTGTGTCGTCATCAGCGCTCGTGCAGCTCCTCTTAGGCTTGTTCGACTTGATGCAGCGCCGCAAAGACCGATCGGCGGCTGGCTTGAAGCAGTGCATGCCGGTAAGAAATGTTGTCCGACTTGAGACAGCGCTGACGTCATGTGACTGTGACGTGTGGCTTTAAAGTACCGCGAGAGCGATTCGAGATCAGCCGCCTGAGTTAGCCAGCGCAGTTTCTCAAGAGGAGCTGCAACGAGCGCTGATGACGACACAGCTGTTTCATGATTGGCCGGATTCCACCGCATGACAACGATCACGTGTGTTTCGTGTTTATTATCACGCCTTCAGCTCCACTAATGCTTAAAAATCTGTGTTTTTATAACAGTTAAAGCTCTTTTCATGAAGTCGCGATGTTGTATTGTGTCATGTTTATCAAAATAAAACGGATAAAAAACAAAGACCCCACTACATTGTTATTTAAATAACATACGCTTATGTTGAACTTATTCTTGTAAAAACAGACGCTGTAAGCAGTACATGAATTTTGAATGAAAAGGTCTCTGAAACAGTGTATTAGTCAAATATTGCATTTATTTCACTTCAGCTGTGATAAAGTATGCAAACCGATGCAAACGCAGCGCGAGCGTCACTCCGGGAAAGAAGAAAGTGTCGACTTCACGTCTCCGTTTTCAGCTCCTCCCCGCCTGCACGCGGCTAATCTCGCCGATCGGTTACATCCAGCCGCAGCCGATGTCGAACACACCTCTTGAGAAACTGCGCTGGCTAACTCAGGCGGCTGATCAAGAATCGCTCTCGCGGTACTTTAAAGCCACACGTCACAGTCACATGATGTCAGCGCTGTCTCAAGTCGGACAACATTTCTTACCGCATGCACTGCTTCAGTCAGCCGCCGATCGCGTGCGGCGCTGCATCAAGTCGAACAAGCCTATAATGTCAGAAACTGCGAAAATATGCTGCATGGAGATAGAACAGTATAGTTTAGTTTAATTACGGTTATAGCTTATATTGTCTTCTTGTTTTAATCTACTATATTAGTACAGGCCTGTTGTACCGTCCGAATGATGGCCAAAACTTTACCGATGAGTTTTATGACGTTTATTGTACGTTACTTCACAGAAAAGATGAATCGTCTGTTTTCACTCTAGAAAATCACTGTATGAGCTTGATAAAACACTGCAAGTGTGCATTAAAATATTATCCATAAACTCTCTCTCTTTCCCTTGTATTTTATCACCAACATACATAGAGAAGTAACTTTAGCCTACACAGAAACACTGGTTACAACTAACAGTAAACAAATATATAAAGACCTTTGCCTTTCGGGTGGTGCTTAATAAACTTTATACCTGTAAATCAACTCTGATGAACTGTAATAAAGTGCCCTCTTACCTTCATTACTGCCATATAGTATCACTCTGGAGGCTGTAAGCTGGATCACGAACAGTTTTTACTTGTTATCCTCCTTGAGTAGCACATTTTTTAGCACAGTCTCTGTTTTGTATTTTCTCTTTGTATTGATATTCGTTCACAAAGCAGTCCGGTGTGAAATGATTCGCGCAGACATAAACGAACTTCGACAGAACTGAGGGAGCATTTTCCTGTAAAACCAAGTAAATCCACATAGTTTTCAGCAGCTCAGATTTAGAGAGTAAATGAAGAGAGTTATGTGGATGAATCCATCCAGCTACAGAACACCTAAAACGCTTGGGAGACACTCTCAGCAGTGCAGCAATGGCGGACTCGCTGTAAACAACGCGCTCAGGGCGGGTCTATGTTCAAACTTCAGTGTCAGTCAACACTGTGGGCGGGGCCTGTGGCTTTTGTGACATCACACTGCCAGGGATCTGGAAACGGCTCGTTCTGAGACACTGCTTATGATTTATGGGGATTAAAAAAAAAGGAGGTGGATTTTTATCACTATAGGGTGGTTGTGTACACACATTGCCAACACACATTTATGTCCAAACACCAGGCAAAAGTGAATTTTGCATAATAGGTCCCCTTTAAGCATGACCAACAGGCTGTTTTAAATTTTTGCTCTTTGTACGTCATGATATCTTATGCATATTATATGAACAGAACAGTGACTTTATTTTAAAGTATTAATATTAAATATTGTAGGCATCGATCTGATCAAAATCCATGTAAAAACAACTTATATTTAACAAAAGAAAATGACATGTATGGGTAGCACAAATATGACTGTTAAGGTTCTGGAACTGCGGTTCTGAAACTGATGGTGCTGCGGGTCTGCAGCTGGATACTATTGACTGCAGCGTTAGCAGGTGTTATGGCTAAGGTTGCAGGCTTGTCTTCAAGTGGCTTTGAATGTACTTCAATGTAATGTCACATTGATACATGCCCTGCCCATGACTGATGACAGAATCTGCCCTATTAGCTTAGCTCCTCCCTGGGGTGGGCTGCACACAGTCCACCATTATCTCCTAGCCAGAGCATTTAACAGCAGCATTCAAGAAATATATTCTTATTAAAGCTACTAAAGTTATTCAATCAAAAGTGAGTTATGTTTTGTTTTTCTTTTGTTATTTGATTCATATTAAAGGATTAGTTCACTTCTGAATGAAAATTTCCTGATAATTTACTCACCCCCATGTCAACGAAGATGTTCATGTCTTTCTTTCTTCGGGAGAAAAGAAATTAAGGTTTTTGAGGAAAACATTCCAGGATTCTTCTCCATAGTGGACTTCAGTGAGGTTCACCGAGTTGAAGGTCCAAATTGCAGTTTCAGTGCAGCTTCAAAGGGCTCTACACGATCCCAGATGAGGAATAAGGGTCTTGTCTAGCAAAACGATCGGTCATTTTCTAAACAAAAAATTAAAATTTATATACTTTTTAACCACAAATGACCACCGTCTTGCACTAGCTCTGCGATCTGCACGCATGATGTAATCACGTTACAAAGGTCATGCGTGACGTAGGCGGAAGTACCGATCCAGTGTCTACAAAGCAAACTTGCAAAGATAAAGCCAAACGGCCTTTACATAAAAAAAGGTAAATCAATGATAACAGACAATTTTGAAGTTGGAGGAGAAATTAGATGAAGTTTTTCGCCCTACCGCGGTACTTCCGCCGTGACCTTTCAACGTAATGCGTGCTGCATCACAGAGCAGTGCAAGACAAGCATTTGTGGTTAAAAAGTATATACATTTTTTATTTTTTTAATTTTTTTTTAGAAAATGGCAGATCATTTCGCTAGATAAGACCCTTATTCCTCACCTGGATCGTGTAGAGCCCTTCGAAGCTGCGCTGAAACTGCAATTTGGACCTTCATACTGCAGTCTACTCTATAGTCCACTAAGTCCACTATATGGAGAAGGAAAAAAGCCATCATGTTTCCGCCCTGAGGATAATAATAATTCCACTCGACATGGGTCACTGAAACATGATGAATCCAATAATTCAAAGCAAATAAAACATCTTTTTCCTCAAAAAAAGTCCAAGTTGAAGCGATACTTAAGTGGGCGGTGCTTGTGCCATCAGCTAATGATTTGACATGATTCTAAATAAGCTTTAGATAATCGTCACACGTAGAGGGAGTTCCCATAGCGGCAGGGTCGAGTGAACCAAAAGGGAATATAGTTTCTTTCTTTCTTTCTTTTCTTTTCTTTCTTTTCTTTTCTTTTCTTTTCTTAGCTTTCCTCAATGTGTTAGATTAGTTTCTGTGTATTAGTTAAATAAAGTCTTGTCTGTTTTTATTGAGAAATGTCTTGAAATTTACACTTGAAATTTAACTTCTTAAGCTGCTAAAAAAAACATGCAAAGTAACAAAACAAAGGCAATGTCCCTACAGAGTTGTTAGTTTTGGCCAGTTCAGTTGATCACTGGTCAATTAATTTGACAAATTGTGAAACAGTGATTGTCAAAAATCCCTATTCAATTATTATTCCCCTCTGGACTAAATTTATCTGTTTCCCTTAAGATGCAGTAACAACTTTAGACAAACATTACAAAATTAGGCCACTCAAGACTCACCGCTGTATTTATTTTTTTATAGTCTATACTCAGTAGGCTACCCACCATTACCCAAGGTAAAATTATAGTTATAAAAGTTATATATTACTGCAGTGGTAAAATAGTATTAAAGTTAGTATTTATATTTCTACATTATTTACATTTGTAGGATGAAGGCCTAAAACACCGATTTTTTTTCAGCTTTCGAATGCAATTACATCACGTGTGTTTGCACAGCAAACTGTAGGCCTACGTTACGTAATTACTATTCATAAGCCTTCAACTTGCGAACGTCACGTTGCGTGGTTAATATTCATGATCCCGCCTTCGTGAGCGGGCTAATACTACAGTAGTCTGCAGATCAGGAGCTCAGATTGTGATTTTTAAACATCACAGACGATTATATCAGAGTAAATGGAGGACACAAAGCCTGAGGAAGCGAATGTGGAGGAGCAGAAAGTAAGTATATTTTAAGATTATTAAATCATACCGCTGCAGTCAGTAAGATTTGAGCTTTTCCGCTACACAACAGTATTTAGACTCCTATAAGTCCGATTAAATCAAAGAGACAGCAAATAAAAGGCAATTTTCGCATAAAATCTACTGTAATATCGTTGATAGATGTGATGATTGCTTTATTTCTGTCTGGTTACTGTTTGAATGTTGTTTAAAGCCTGCTGCCTCCATGATGTATAAAGGCCTTCTATCATCAAATGCCAACATTCTGATTGAATCTAGAAATGACCAGCTGTATTAAACCACCTGATAGATAAATAGACAGTATACGTTGAGATGTGATTCGTAATAAGCTGCAGTTGGTTTGTTTGTTCTAGATTGGGTTGTGGTGATGTTAGCTAGCAGTTAGCATGTGAAGCTAAGTTAACTGTTGAACAGTAGGCTATTCATATATTGACCTTAAATGTGTTTTTAACCTGCGTCTTATCAGTCTGTGGATGTATACAATGCTAAGAGAGATCCATATGAATTTACATAAAGACCTTAGAATGATGAAATTTGAAGGACCAAACAATGAATAAAACGGCACCATCATTTCATTGTAAATAATGAATAATTCTAGAAGGTTCCTAATAAAATTTCAGTTATGGTGCCCTAATAATGAAATGAAATTGAAAATTGTTTTAACATTTGAGCATATGACATGATTTTTTCTTTAAGGACCTTAAATTATTTATAATTTAGATCATCTATTTAATTTAGACTCATCAACTTTTTTGTGTTTTTTTGTTGTTAATTTACTAACCATCCAAGTTGTAGGTGTCTTTTTTTTTTTCCTTTTAAAAAAGATTTTTATCTGAAACCGTGGTCCTTAGTAGTCCATATAATTCAAGTCAATGGTAAAGATTACTTTGTTAGACGACAATCATATACAGGCAAAACAAATTTAATGCCTGTGGCTCCATACACTGAGATTTATGAAGAGAAAAAATTGTTTTTGAATATGCCAAAAATGACAACAACCACAATATGGAGGGTTTGCAATACAGATTGTAGATGTTTTATGTTTTATGTTAGATGTTTTATTTACAATATGACAATATGAAGCCGCCGCATTGAACTGCTGCATCTTAAGGCTAAAATACACACGACTTTTGCCCCAATTTACAGTCTGAACAAGTTGACGCTAGCTGCCAAAAGTCAAGGCTGATTTATACGTATGCGTCGAGTGTACGCCGTAGGCTGTGTGTAGCATGCGTGGCGTATGACGTAGCCTGACGTGCACCTCTTCAGAAATGTAACAACGCATCAATTCTACACGGACCGCAAGCACTCTGATTGGTCTGCTAGAACCCCTCCCTCAGGTAAAAAAACTGGCGCGGAGCAATCGGAGAAGAGCGAGCACTTTCAACTTCCATATGAATGAAAAAACACTCTGTTTCAGGGGACACATACAGTCAATCTGCAACAAAAGTCGTTACCTTGCAGCTTCTAGTTGTAAGTTTCTCTGACAACGTACATGACGAGCTGCTTCTTCGGCTTTTGCCTTTTGCCGAGTGATCATGTTGAGACACCATAATATACTGCTTACAGCCGCTAGATGGATCCGCGAGTTCGCACATGACGTGCATTAAATAAATGTATGAGAAAACTAAAAATCTGTGTCTTGTTTAGTAATTGTTTGCGGCAGTTTTGTCACACAGTCAGGTTAATACAGCTCACGTCGCTCCCAGGTTGAAAAATACAAAAATTCTTTCTCATAAATACAGAAAAATCACTGAAGTGGAGCTCCACCATGAAGGAAAAATTGCTTCAGTAAGTACTGTACTGTTAGCTTTGTCTTAAGAGAGTTCGCAAACCACATTCTGAGGTAAATCCGGATTCATTCATTATTAGATATGTTAATTTTCATCATTATCCTGGGCTCGACATGTACACTTTATCCTGGATAAGTAGCCGGATTAAATCATCAATAGCTGTGAATGATTGATTATATTACATTAAATGTAAACAGCGACTGATAATTGATTATATTAAAGGTAACAACATAGATAAAACTTTACCTCTAAAGGCCTTTGCACACTGAGCCTGAAATTTTCGTATTCATGATACTAGAAATTCTTCACTCACAGAGACCTTGCACACTGAGTCCGATGCGTATTAATGAATCCGTTGCGAAAAAATTCGCAAAGTAATATAAATTGAAGTCTTCAATCAGTGAGCATGATTTAGTTGTCCTCTCTCTTCTTAAAAAGAATATATATTGGGAATAGACTTGTGCCGATATTCGGTAATGCGATAAATCGCGATAATGAATATGCACGATATTGTCATCGTGGGCACTTCAGAATACCGTAAATAATAATTTATTACCAATTATTAATTTTTTATAAGGCAATTAAGAATACTTTACCCATCAATCGTATAAAATGCACAACACCGCTGTATTCTGCGTCAAAAGGACACGCGCTCAGATGTAAACAATCCCAACGTGCACGAGAAGCACATGGCGGAACCAGTGAAGGAGACGAGCTGAATGAAAGTGCGCGTTCACTCTCTGACAGCAGAGGGCGCTGATGGAACAGCAGCGTGCAGCGGTTACCACGGAAACCGTGCAAACAAAGTAACTGCGCTAGTGAAGTTTTTAAAATGCTTCAAACAGCCATTCATTTTTTTTTTTGTAATCTCAGTGTTGTTCATCACATCACCAATACTGAATACTTAAAAAAGACTTAAAAGGATATTTATTTTCAAACCTAAACATTTTTATATTTTAATCTGGACTACAACATGCCCTAATGATTAGAAATGTTCTGATTATTTGTTATTGTTCAGTAAAACTTTGAAAACATACAGCTTCATTAGTTAACATGTTAATTCATTATCACTAAACTGACAATAAAAATACTTATAAAGTATTAATTATTATTAAATTAATGTTTTCTTAGTTACTATTTAATAGCATTACTAAAATCAAAATAACTTATTAATGGACCTGAGATAAAACTAACAATGATCAGTTGTGTTTCTAAACTAACATTAACAAAAAATAACACTTCTGTAACAAATGTAGCTATTGCTCAATCTTAGTTAATGCATTAAATAGAGTAAAGTGTTATCTGTTGTTCTTTATAGCCTAATTCTTTTGCATTTTAATCTGTTTGAAAATTTCAGTCAGAGTTGTTTTTGTTTATTACAAAACGAGTTCTTAAACCTGTTAAACTATGACAAAAATGGTTTTGCAACTTATTTAATATCGTGATAATACCGTATACCGTGATAAAAGCTTCATCAATTAATCGCAACATGAAAATTTGATACCGTCACATGCCTAATTGGGAATATTGGGTCCATCCAATCCCGAGATTGCGTGGAGAGGAAGGAGAGTTCCATCTCATCAAGGAGCTATGGGATTATCCCTGAGCGTTTCAAAGTTTACTTAAGGATGTCAGTGGCTCAGTTTGATGCTTTGTTAGCAATACTGGCACAATCTGTCTTTATATTCTGTCTCTTTGTATTCAAGCACTTTGTTTGTCATACAATGCTACTGCTTTGTGCTGTAGACGACGTGGATCAACTTGTCAGATGGCATTGGGGATTTTGCCGTTTGCTTGTACGGTGGCTCTGAGTTGTCAAAACGTCTCTCAAAATGCGTGCCACGGATGTGGAAAATGCAGAAAATCGAACCTGATCTGAATTTATGACGAACGAAAGTTTCGGAGGCAGTGTGTAAACGTGATTGACACAACGTGAGGTTGTATTTATTTTTTAATGTGCGCAAAGTTTGGACGCGAATTTTGGACTTTAACTCCTGTTGTAATCTGTTGAGTCCATACTGACTGTCTACCCACCCCTGTCCATCTCCAAATGCACTTGGGTCATATCTTCCACTACTGGGGTCATCTCCTGCGTTTGATTCGCCTGTCATGTGTCTCCTGGCAGCGAGGTGCATGTTTCTGTTTGTGTTCTGAATGATTTTAAATTCTGGAAGTGTATGATCCTCAGTCGTGTAGTGTATGATGCCCAGCTTTTCTCTGTAACCATTTACAAAGTCGGTAAGTGTATGATGCCTGCTTTTTGAAAATTTAACCCTGATTTTAAAAGTCGTGTAGTGTATTCCAGCCTTTAAGCCTCAGTTATACTCCAGTTCGGACGCGTACACAGACAGCTGGCAGCACGGACGCGGACTACTTGCTCGGCGAACGTGTTCCGCACATGTGCAGTAGATAGATCGGCTTGAACAGTAAACAACATGGATAATTGCACGTCATTATTATCGCACATCTGGCTGTCTTTGTATTGTTTTAATAACGGATTGTAGAGGTGCGGGTGGCAACAGACTCCTTCACACAGCCTCTCTTCAAATTTGACGTCCACATTGTTTTTCCAGTGCATGCACAGTTGGTGCTTTTGTAGCCTAGCCTGACCGCACGTTCTTGTCCGCGTGTTCATAAAAAATTGGAGGTAGGGCTGGGCGATATATCGAATCCTTTTGTCACGCGCATTTCGTCAGTAAAGCCGGTTCCCTGATTACCGCTAAATCGCCATCACCTGCTTTCAAATGGAGCGGCATTTAATAGACAGAGCCGTAGTTCACTGACAAGCCACGCAATATCGCGTTCATATAATGAACGCGTTCAATAATGAACGCGATATTGCGTGGCTTGGCTTGTCAAAAGCATTCAATATATCACCCAGCCCTAATTGGAGGTATGGGATTGTCCGCAAAGAGCCTCTGCGTACACCCTCTGATGCCGATTTTTACGTCTCGCGGACCCTCGCACCCATGGAAGTATAACACTAGCTTAATGAGGCAGCGGCAGAAACGTAGGAGGCTGGTATGTGTGGGTTTATTCCATGCTGTCATCGCTGCCGGTTTCAATGTCTCTGTTATATTGTCATTTTCTGCTTGTCACAACAACGCAACCTTGTTTCTGCAGCAACTTTCAATGTTTTTTATCTGACTTTATGTTTACATAGCGTGAGAAAATCGCACAGAATCAAATCAGAGCAGTCAGACTGAAACGGATTTCTAGAAATGCGATTTGAATATGATTTTAGAGATGAACCTATTGCAATTTTCTTAGCCAATTCCGATTTCCAATTATTTATTTTTTTTTTATTAAGTGTGACCTGCCGATACAAATTCTGATTTCCTTTCAAAGAACTATAGTTGATACTGCAAGATACTGCTTTTCTTCAATGCAAGATTTACTTTATTAAAAAAAAGTAAAAGACAGTAATAAAATAATAACATAAACAAACAGCACAAATAAATGCAATAGAATAAAGAGATGAGATAAACAACTAAGTTTTTCAGGTGGATATACAGTATGTTCAGGTAACAAATTCTACAGAAATGAAAGTAATCAAATGTAAAATAACACAGGATAGTGTTCACTGTAAAATTTAAATACAAATTAATGCTTAAATTTGGTTACAAAAGTTATTCAGTCAAGCGAAGATAGTGATTTTCTTTGTATTTTTTATTTATTTTTTATTTTGTATTTTTATATTTCTTTGTATCTTTGATTAACATGACAGACAGCAGCAGGAATATTAGACTCCTGTCACTTCAAGAGCTTATGCACAGGCTGGCCCAATACTGTTACACAACTTGCGTTCTTGTTCAACTAATTTGATTCCAAAACTAACTGGATATTTGCCAAGACTGTCATTTTGACATAATTTTGTGTGTGATTAACCATTTAAGCATTAAGTTAAAAAAGCATTAAGTCAGTCAGTCATTTTGGTACTTGTGACTCACAAGCTGCTTGAGACAAGAGGCAGCTAATGTGCAGTGGTGTGAACGCAAAACCTGTGGGAATTAGTAAATTATGCACAATACAAGCCCTATATATAAAGATTAATCGTGCAGCTCTACTGTCTTATACTTTCTCTCTCGGCATTGATACCTGATGCAAAGCGTAGCCTATTTAAGTAGCGCGAGGGCTTTTGAGTGCATTCATTACTATATAATATTCATGAAGTGAGACATCGCTATTAAAGGATACAGTGCTTCTCCCACATCCCACCAGAACCATTTTCAGAACAATTTAAATCTATTTGTGGAGGTCAATGCATTTTGATGTTGGAACAAAAGTGGGTAACTTCTGTCCACCTCGTCTATAAGCAAGGACTAAAATAAAGCAATTTAATTTGAGTTAATATTGATTCTAGAATTTAAAAAAACGAATAAAATCGGCAATAAAAAAAATTGTGATAGGTCAATATTCCCTTCAGTATTATTATAGTAGTACAACTGACTCCCATGTGTAGTTTACAGCATTAGTTAAGAGATTTTTTTTCCTCTAGAAAATTTGCCATGTACTGTAACTGAAATACTACATCCAAAATAATCGATATCAAATAGAAATTGTAATCTACTCTAATCGAAAGCATGTGAATAGTAATCGAATCGAATCGTGAAACTTGTGTCAATACCCAGCCCTATTAATGATAGACAGTAGCATGTTTATTGGGTTGCTGTTATTTTAAGAGCGAAGCACGGATCCAATATAGAGGCACGTTCACTTGACAGACTGTGTTTACAAAAATGCTCGCCAAGACGCATTAGGTGCATTTACATGGAGCATTGTAATCGGTTTAAAAGTCCATTCCGAATGAAAATGCTCCATATTAGCACCCCAATCGGAATAAAAATGGCCAAACCGAATGAAATTGTAATCGGTTTGAGAGGAGTGGAATAAACCTTTCTATAAACCGAACAAAACAAAAATTCTGCCATGTAAAATAAATGAGTTAAACCGATTATTTTGCATTAGGGCTGGGTATTGACACATTTTTCACGATTCGAACTATTCACATGCTTTCGATTCGATTTGGATTTCGATTCGATATCGATTATTTTGGATGTAGTTTTTCAGTTACAGTACATGGCAAATTTTCTAGAGGAAAAAAAAATCTCTCAACTAATGCTGTAAACTACACATGGGAGTCAGTTGGTACTACAATAATAATATTGAAGGTTAAATTAACATATTTATATACAAACACTTAAATTACACTCAATGATATTTTTATTATAAATAAAGTTTGGAATTACATAATCATATTTCTACTCCAATTCATTTTTTTTTTAAATAAAACATTTAAATCTGGCTGTCATAACTGATTTATTCAAACATGCATTAAATATTGAAGAACATTAAAAATTAATTAGACTTGTGCCGATATTCGGTAATGCGATAAATCGCGATAATGAATATGCACGATATTGTAATTGTCGGCACTTCAGAATACCGTAAATAATAATTTATTACCAATTATTAATTTTTTATAAAGCAATTAAGAATACTTTACCCATCAATCGTATAAAATGCACAACACCGCTGTATTCTGCGTCAAAAGGACACACGCTCAAATGTAAACAATCCCAACATGCACGAGAAGCACATTGCGGAACCAGTGAAGGAGACGAGCTGAATGAAAGTGCGCGTTCACTCTCTGACAGCAGAGGGCGCTGATGGAACAGCAGCGTGCAGCGGTTACCCCGGAAACCGTGCAAACAAAGTAACTGAGCTAGTGAAGTTTTTAAATTGCTTCAAACAGCCATTCATTTTTTTTATAATCTCAGGCCCGGTTTCACAGACAGGGCTCAGCCTAAACCAGGATTAGGCCTTAGTTTAATTAGGATATTTATTTAGCTTTTATAAACGTACACTAGAAAAAAACATTACTGGTGTGCATCTTGAGACAAAACAATGGCACTGACATATTTTAAGATAAGTCAGTGCAAGTTGCTTTCAGTTAAAACAGCTCAAAAAAGCATTTTAATCTAGGACTAGCTTAAGCCTTGTCTGTGAAACTGGGGGTCAGTGTTGTTTTTTTACAGCACTAAATACTGAATACTTAAAAAAGACTTAAAAGGATATGTATTTTCAAACCTAAACATTTTTATATTTTAATCTGGACTACAACATGCCCTAATGATTAGAAATGTTCTGATTATTTGTTATTGTTCAGTAAAACTTTGAAAACATACAGCTTCATTAGTTGACATGTTATTCATTATCACTAAACTGACCATAAAAATACTAAATACTAAGTATTAATTATTATTAATTAATGTTAATTTCTTAGTTACTATTTAATAACATTACTAAAATCAAAATAACTTATTTAATGGACCTGAAATAAAACTAACAATGATCAGTTGTGTTTCTAAACTAACATTAACAAAAAATAACACTTTCTGTAACAAATGTAGCTATTGCTCAATCTTAGTTAATGCATTAAATAGAGTAAAGTGTTATCTGTTGTTCTTTATAGCCTAATTCTTTTGCATTTTAATCTGTTTGAAAATTTCAGTCAGAGTTGTTTTTGTTTTATTACAAAAAGAGTTCTTAAACCTATGACAAAAATGGTTTTGCAACTTATTTTAATATCGTGATAATACCGTATACCGTGATAAAAGCTTCATCAATTAATCGCAACATGAAAATTTGATACCGTCACATGCCTAATTATAATGAATATGTAACGGTGCATAGCTATATTTATCAGAATGTTACTTTCTAGAATTCATTTTCTAGCTGACTAAATTTATGGTCACTGAATGTTTTTCTGAGGTAAATGTGACTTTACGTGACATTGTTTACAAGCTGTTTTATTGACGTCTTTCGAGGTTGAAACGCTGATTGAGCTATTACACGAGACATGATACAGATTTCGGTAAGTTGTACTGTATATTTTAACATACCTTCAGATGTTTAGTCGTGTTTATTTCGCGCTGTAACTGGTATTAAAGCGAAGGAGAGGATGTTCACAAGCGCTCGTGCTGCCACTTCTCTTTAACTGAGGCACTACAGCGATCTGTCACGTCACATTAAACCGCGCCAGAACGGTATTTATCTTTTTGAATCTCGTAATAAGATGGATGTCATTTGAAATCTGAGACTTCATATCAAAAGAAACAAAGCACAAAGATTATTGCAATTTATTTGATGGGAGGCACTACATATTCTGCTCATTCATCAACTGAAAACAGACTAGACTTATTTCTTGGAATTTAAGAATCGATATTGGTTCGTAAAAATGAGAATATCGATATTTTTCCACTTTGCATCTACGTCATCACATCAAGAGGCCAGGGGTCGTCAGAATGCACAATTGCGGCGGCAAAATTAAACTGGAGTAAAACTGAAACAACACATTTATTAAATACACTGAAGGAACTCAGTGTATCATTACTACGGACCTTCATCCTCACGCTTCTGCTTTTCGGAGGAGGGAGGGGTAGTATTGAGATGCTCCTTAGGAGGCTGACCTTTTTGGTGGCTGTGCATCTCTGTGCCCATCTTTTCCTCATACCGTCCTGCAGTAATATACAACAAAATCACGCTGTTTCTGCTTGATTAAGAGCAACAATTTACATAAAAATAGCGCACATAAGAAATAATGGAACTCTGTGTCGACAGGAATACAAGACAGCAATCAGGACATAACCTAATGTGCGCATGTCACAAAGTCATTCCGATTGAAAGCGTTGCCACATGTAACACCGTATCGGATTAAATAACGACTCATGTAAACAGTCCACCAAATCTTTCAATCGGAATGACAAAAAAGTGTACATGTAAACGTGGCTATTGTGACAATTGTGCGTTTATAAGCCAGGAAAAAGCACTCAATTTGGTACTCGCTAGTCGTGAGCTGTTTGAGAGCTTTATATGATTGTGCACTCTGGGTATGTGCTCACGGAATACTGTCTCATATACCCAGGCGGTGGGTCTTGTCTTGCTTTCACAGTACTTTGATGGCAGACATGATTATGATGTGGCAGTTGCACCGATTAAATTCGGAAAAACTTTCTAACCAGAATGCATTGCATTTGTCAGGCACGGTTGTTCTGCGAGGCAAACTCGCCTATAGACTGTCACACAACTCAGAAATTCTGTGACGTCAAGACTATAATGTGATTTATTAATTGCTGAAAACACACGTTGACCTCATCTAATAAGTTCTCAGGCATGACGCATATGTGATTTTTATTATTTCAAATTTTGTTAACCCAATCCCTGGTTTTGTCCATATTTAACCCCCGCATTTTTAGAGTGAAGGATACATTTAAGTGTACTATAAGGTAGCAGTAGTAAACTTTAAGTCATAACTAGTTCACAAATTGTTTCTCATTTGTACTGCATCTGTAATACAAGTATTTACTATTTTAATACTTGCAAGCACATTTTTAGTTATGAAGGACACTTTATGTCCCTATTTAGGTATATATATATATATAATAATATATAGATATATATTAACTCTATCCTTAAAAAAAAAAAAAAAAGCTAGCTTCATGCATCCTTTTTTTTTATCAACACTTTGATATGGGTGAGTTTCATTAAAAAAAATGTTTAAAAAAAGCTGAGAAAATCAATTTTTTTGTAAGACTACGTCTGAATGGGATTCAGACAATGATCAAAACACAGATTGATTAGATCGAGTCCATCAACCCCCCAAAGCTTCACAGTCATTTCCTTACTATGGGTTCAACATTTCATTCAGTAATGTTAGGCAGTTTTGATTTATATGCTGTTTAATGTTGTTTTGATCCTGTTATTTTACATTTGTGTAAGCAATCTTCTATCACTTGTTTCTCTGCTTCTTCTGCGACTGTGTTTTGATCCAGAGATTCAGTACTCTTTTGGAAAATGCGTAATAGCGTCCCTTAACACATAACAGAATTTAGTTTTAGATTTGACAAATAAATTCCTATGTAAATACACAAAAATCCACATACTCACAATTAGGAAGTATACTTAAGCAAGTATACTTAAGTGCAATTTTCAGTGTATTCCTGAGAAGTACATAAAAGTATATTTCTGAAAAGTACCTAAAAAGTAGACTGAAAGTATACTTTCTTATTTTTAGTTACTAATAGACCCCTTAAAAGTGCTCTTTTTCATGCTCAAACGCAATGTAAACATTGCAATGTTTCCTGGTGGGCGGGGCTTAGCTGGAGGCAAAAAGAGGCGCTAGACGCAATGTTGACAAGCGTAAGCTAGCACGTTTTAGGAGGGATTTATTAAACATGGATGCAGAAGAAGGTTCGGAACTGTCCGAATATGTACAGTCACTGACTCTGGACCGTGACAGCTTTTTGCCATCCGGGCCACGGGAGTGGCATGAACTTGACGGGGCTGCCGAGGGTGGAGTGGCCGGACATCTACACACTTGGGTAAAGTTGGTTTTATATTCGCACATTCGGACATCCGTATTCAATAGCCTTGTTAATCACACTACATTGGACATTCAGTGGACATTCACAAGTAAATATGCCATTAAACAATACTTGCCTATTTTGATCGACTGTGAAAAATGTTAAGTTGACAATCGTTGGTTGTCAATATCATGTCGCTGACATTAATTTATTGCACATTTATTGGAAAGTCTGAATTTATCAGAAGTCCGAATGTGCGAATATAAAACCAACTTTACTCAAGTCATCTACACTTACTCATCAAACATATGCATAGATTATTTTACCTGATATGAAGTGTGCACTGCAAACACGAGCATTATTTCTGATCGTCTCCGTCCAGTCTGTACGCCGTATTGCATTCAACCACAATTGTCTTCTTGATTCCTGTGAAGGAATGTCTGTCAGGATCCGGTAAAACTTTAGTTTTGAACCAAAAGTGCTGTTCCTTCTATTCTGGCAGCCAAAAACACAACAAGACGACATTTTAAAGTCAAAACCTCAAACTTTTAGCACGCCTGCTAAGAGTTCTTCCTTATGTTTTGCCTCCAGCTAGAGCAGTGACGTCACAGCGATTAAGGGGTCTATAGCACACTTTAATTAACTTCTTTTTCATAAGGGTATCTAAAAACACATCAAAATGTTCCAAGCTATCAAAAATAGGACACATATGTCACACATATTGAATTACTCAACATTCAGCCCTGCAAAAACCTGGCCTAAACATTAAGAGCTGCAGACTTTAAAACATCTCTCCTCCGTCACTCCCCAATTGCTGTCTGAACAAAAGCAGTCTGTTGTGACGTCCTTAGAACACAAAGTTGAAGCAGACATCCGCTGATTAAATTATTTAGGCATTTATTCTCGTCCCTTGTTCACCCAATATACTAATTGGAGGCGAACAGCACACACTGTAATCACATATCTCCAGGGCATTGCATCTGAGGTTGAGAGACCTGACACTGAATAACTCCATGTCATGTTTGCATGTTTTCCATTCTTAGGGTGTTGGCCCCATTATCAATGCAGTATCATCTTGGGTTCCAAGTGAGCGATGTCTGGCACGCTGAAGCGATCGCACCCCACGTGACACTCAGGGCGAGCTAGGATGACATGCTACGATATCTCCGGCTTTTATTACCTCTTCTAAAGGAGGTAGATTTCAGCTTGATCCATGGGGCTTGCGAGCTTTTGTCTGGAGGATATTTAAGGAATAAAAGTGTGTATAGACTGCAGCAAATTGGGAAGGAAGTGATACTCAAGATTTTTTGGAGCAGGGTTCTAATTAGATTGAAAGATGCCGGCTCTGGCCAGCAGTAGGTGGTTTTCTTCTGGATATTTAAAGCCCTTTTCAGTCAACGAAATTAATGACAGCGAGGCTGAACAAACAAAACACGACCTTGCAATTCAGTGCAGCTTCCACTTCTGTACTTGGAAAATCAATTATATCAACTTGATATTTTGTGGACACGCCATTAAAGTTTAAATAAGTTCTCCTGGATACATTTGAAACACATTGTTGTCACATGTTTAATGTCATCAATGTTATTTTTTATCATTAAAGGAAAATAACTGGAATATTTCTTAATGTAAATTCATTTATTTTAATTATGAAATTAAATTAAATAATGGGAAAAAAAAAGATTTAAATATTTTAAAAAATATTAAATTGATTAGAGAAAGAAAAAATTAAAGACCTAAAATAAGTCATTTATTTTAATCATTAAATAAATAAATAGATGATAGATAGATAGATAGATAGATAGATAGATAGATAGATAGATAGATAGATAGATAGATAGATAAATAAATATATTTTAAATATTAAACTGATTACAGAAAATAGAAATTATTAAATTAAATTAAAGAACTGGAATATTTATTAATTATTGATTTTTGCAAATGTAATAACATTCAGGTATTTTTTGAAATATAAGTACAATGTAAATATATGTACATATTAAGTGCATTGTATCAAATTATTAATTTAAATGTTAGTACATAGTAGCTAAAGACTGAATATAAAGTGGGACCAATTAACACTGTTTTAAGTACATCTTCTTCAGTGTTTTCTAGCATGGATATGTCAAAATGTTAACAGTGTCTTCAGTGGAGCCCCTGGTCTCAGCTGGCTATAAAATGCACCACTGATGAAGAGCATCTGCAGGCTGATTCCAGTCATCCAAACATATTTCGAACTCCAGTCAAGATTCACACACTGTTTTGTTCTCCAAATCCTTCTAACTGCTGTTGGACATGCACAACTGAAGATGCTTCATATGCTTCACAGGGCCCCTTTAGCCTCAAAATGCCATGATAGGAAATTAATTACATCAAGCCTCACACTGTGCATGTGTGCAGAATAAGTAATGTGTCAGGTAGAAATTCATTTATGAAAATATAAGCATTTCCTAATGAATGCAATAGTTTGACTCCAAATAGAAATTATGTTATTATTTATTCATCTTCATGTTGTATAACTACTTTTATTCTGTGATGAAACAAATAAAAATAGATATTGTTTAAGGGACCATATTATGCACTTTTACGAAGTCTTGATTTTATTTATTTATTTGTCTAATAGAATAGGTTTTCATGCTTGAATGTTCAAAAATCTCATTATTTTGATATTGTTGCAGCACCTCTCTTCCCAGTCTGTCAGTAAAGCTCTGTTTAGTTCTGGTCTCTATAAAGCCCCTCCTTCTCAAAAGCACAGTGTGCTCTGATTGGTCAGCTGGACCAGTATGTTGTGATTGGTCAACTGCTCAGACCGTGTTTAGGAAATGCCACTACCCTTACCGTGAGTTTCAACAAATTACACAACTCAACCAGGCCTTGCCCTTTCATTTTGCGCATATGTTTGGCAGGAATTATTTAAATGATGTATTTGCTCCCGGAAGAAGACTACAATTGAGGTATTTCAGGGAGTTCAGAAACAGTGTGCACTGCTATAGAGAATAACTCCCTTTGGAGTGACTTCGTGCTTTGTAACTTTGCAGAACTTTTTCATGCTCAAACAGCAACATTACTCACTAAAGAAAGTTGAAAATGTAAAAAAAAAAAAAAAAAAAAAAAAATATTCCACATTCAAAAAAGAATAGTGTATGGGTTTTGACATTAAAGTAAGTAAATAATGATTTCAGGATCATTGTGACATCACCACAAATGTATTTTCCTGGTTTTAATGTAGACGTTCCATTATCAAATGTCTACAACACTACAGCACAGACAAACGGAAGTTGTTATGAATAAACACTTGAAAT
>JAOTNS010003050.1:0-38489 GCA_028476615.1 Culter alburnus | reverse complement strand
TTCCCAGAAAAACTTGTCCTTGAACACAATCCACCGTGCCATTCCCGTTGCCCGGCTAAAACTCTATAGTCAAAAAAGTAATCCATATCTAAACATGATCCAGAGCGTAGCGTTTTCTCTGGGCCAAGGCTCATTTAAAATGGACGTGGCAAAGTGGAAACTGTTCTGTGGTCAACGAATCAAAATTTGAAGTTCTTTTTGGAAACTGGGACGCCATGTCATCCGGACTAAAGAGGACAAGGACCCCAAGTTGTTATCAGCGCTCAGTTCAGAAGCCTGCATCTCTGATGGTATGGGGTCGCATGAGTGCGTGTGGTATGGGCAGCATACACATCTGGAAAGGCACCATCAATGCTGAAAGGTATCCAAGTTCTAGAACAACATATGCTCCCATCCAGATGTCGTTCTTTCAGGGAAGACCTTGCATTTCCAACATGACAATGCCAGACCACATACTGCATCAATTACAACATCATGGCTGCGTAAAGGAGGATCCGGGTACTGAAATGGCCAGCCTGCAGTCCAGATCTTTCACCACAGAAAACATTTGGCACATCATAAATAGGAGATGCGACAAAGAAGACTAAGACAGTTGAGCAACTAGAAGCCTGTTTAGACAGAATGGGACAACATTCCTATTCCTAAACTTGAGCAACTTGTCTCCTCAGTCCCCAGACGTTTGCAGACTGTTTAAAAGAAGAGAGGATGCCACACAGAGGTAAACATGGCCTTGTCCCAACTTTTTTTGAGATGTGTTGATGCCATGAAATTTAAAATCACTTATTTTTCCCTTAAAATGATACATTTTCTCAGTTTAAAACATTTGATATGTCATCTATGTTGTATTCTGAATAAAATATTGAAATTTGAAAGTTCCACATATTGCATTCTGTTTTTATTCACAATTTGTACAGTGTCCCAACTTTTTTGGAATCGGGTTTATATATATATATATATATATATATATAATATATATAAATTCAGTAAATTCAGTAAATTCAGTATGGATATTACAATTAATGGCAAAGGAATGTTTTGTGTATATATATATATATATATATACACACCACACATATACACACACACACACACCACATATATATATATATATATATATATATATATATATATATTAAATTCAGTACCATATGTCTGTCCAGTGGTAATGACGTCATCATAGCCCTCTGGTGTGTCATCTACAAATTTAACATAAATCAATGCCATCAAGCTCAAACAAACTTGAAAGTATATATTAATATGTAGAGATTGCGGAATTACAGAGACAGAACTACAACTGCAGTACAGACACCTGTTTTGTGATCTGGTTTTGGTCCATCAATGATGATTTCCTCATAGTATCCTGATGTTAATGCATCCCACCTTTCTTCAACATCAGAACAAAATATTAATGTAAAAAAATATATATATAAAATAAAGATTTTGCAGAAATAAAATGCAGGCAGTAAGGTCTTTATTAATTTAATCATCGCATAATGAAATCACTTGACCAGTTTACAAGCATAGGCAGAGTTTGGGGTAGAGGGGGTGGGGGACAAGAGACATTTATGATTTTGTGGAGCTATGAATAAATAAAAATACATTTTTGTATTCTTGATGCTGCTCTGTTGCACTCATTACATGCAGCTCTGTTTGTTATTTAGATGACAAAATGTTTTAAAAGTTTTTGGTTGCTCTGTCTCAATAGTCTTCACAGCGCTCATCAATGTCAAAATGAGTGAGATGGTCAATCAAATCAATCAATGCTATTCTTAACATCAGACTCTATTATATTAGTAATGTATACTGTGGTGTGTACATTTACAGGCATTTCCTGGAATTTGTGAATTTCACTGTTTACATTTTTTTTTTTTTTTTTTTTACCAAGTGCAAATCACCTCTCTAACCTGAGAGAAGCAAATCATCTTCACACCTAGAATGCAGTTCTTCAGAGATGAAACTTTCTCCTGTTAAAGAAGCAGAACGGTTCATCAATACATCTCTTCATGGGAAGTGGAGAGGGAAATTTACCCAGCTGTCATTTTGCATCACCCCAGTACATAAAGAAGTTTGAATGAAATTAATACCAGGGAAAGGAGGTGAGGCTTTTTAATCAATGTGATTACTTGCAGGTGTGGTTTGTACATGATTGTTCATGGGTACAATGTGCGCAAGAGGCAAAAGTTACAATGCAAGAGGAGAAGTGAACACTTTGTATGGACCCTTTGATCAGAACGCAGCAGATAAAGTTTTTAACAATCTCTGATTATGCCTCACCTGTATGAGTGAAATGATTGCGTCTGTGATGAATTTCCTCATAACCTCCTTCACTTGGAGCCCTGTGTATTCCTGTGTACCAGTCAGAGAGAGCTGTGAGTGTAAAGAGACTCATGACTGATCACACACTGACTGAATAAGACAAAATATGACAGTCTCTGGATCTCTCCTACCTTTCCTCATCACTCTGTTCTGTTGAATCAGTATAAGCAGTGTCACTAAGAGCAGTAAGAGCACAACTCCCAGTACAATCACAAGAACAGAGAGAGACGGAGGAGTTTGTGGACGAGTGACTGATGTTGAGCTCACTGTCTGAGAAACTGGAGGAGAAGATGATGATGTTGTTGTGGCAGGAGTAGACAGTGACAAATCTGACAAAACAGACACAAACATATTAAAAATCATGGAAATTCACAAAATTTATTCACTCTTAAATTATCTATTGATTTTCTGTGACCTGCACAGGTGAGTCCAGCGTGATCTTTGTTGGAGCAGTCAGTGTGGTTCTTCAGGGAGAGAGGACAGTCCCACAGGTGAATCTCATTCCCTCTGCACTCGACTCTGTTCAGCCACACAACACCTTCACCAGCACCAAAGACTGAATTCCCATCAGCCCTCAGTGCTGCTCCACAACCCAGCTGTCTGCAGACCACCTGAGCATCGCTGATGTCCCACAGATCATCACAGACTGAGCCCCACACAGCGTTATGATACACCTCCAGCCTCCCAGAGCACCGGCCCTCCCCTCCACTCAGTCTGAGAGGAACATGCTCTAAATCACAGACAAGTAGACACATTATTGGCCAATAGAGTTCTGTCAGAACAGCGACACCTACAGTTTGGTATGTCTGTGGTGTGAGATTAAACCCACTTGGTGCCCCAAGCTCAAAATTACATACACATCACATATGGCTGTTATGATTTTTATGTTCTTCAACATCAAATGAACTTACCTGAACACTGTCTCTGATGTGGAGATGTGGAGCATGACAAAGAGCTTCTAGGAGACTCATGACTCTCCTTTTCTGTAATCACAAGTTAAATCAATATTATAAATACATTTTGTTCATACACTCAATAATGATAATGGATTACTACTTTATTCTTACCTGAACAGATGATTTTGGCCACTTCATCTCTGTCACAGTCATTCTGTCCCCAGGGTAAAGATGGACACTGCCACAAATTTGAATCATGTGGTCGACATTTCACTTTATCCAGCCAGTTAGGAGCTGATTCCAGTCTTGGTATAGAATTGGAAAAGCACCAGATCTTCCACAGTTCAGCTCTTGACAGATCAGACTCGCTGTATCTCTGTCCATCTTATGGTGACACACATTACCCCAGGATCCATTGTAGAAAACCTCAACATTCCCTTCACAGCCCTCAGTTAACCTGATCTCTTTAAACTCTAGATGGAAAAAAAGATGTGCCTTAAACAAGAGCAATTCTGGTTATGCTAAATCTAAAATATCACCAAAATAACTGGTTAATATAAGGGTAATCCATGCAGTCTAAAATATTACATCAGCCGAATAATATGTTAAAATGTTGTTCAAATGTAGTTTTTTTTTTTTGTTTTGTTTTTTTATAAAAATACATCTATGGCAAACATTTCTGCTAGTGTACCTGAGCACACGACTCCTACATCCTCCTTGTGTTGACAATCATGTTTTCCCCAGCCTGGAGAAGAGCAGCTCCACAGGGACGTCTCATTCCCCTCACACTCCACCTCATCCAGCCATATGGGTCCAGAACCAGGACCAAACCAGGCTGGTACCTGCTGGTTACTGAGGGCCACTCCACACTGCAGCTGTCTGCACACCACATGGGCATCTTTAATATCCCAGGAGTCATCACACACTGTCCCCCATGAGCCGCTGTGAAAAACCTCCAGCCTCCCTGCACAGTCTCCCCCAGAACCCACCAGCCTGATGGACCCGCGACCTGATATTCAGAGAAAGAGAAACACATTAGTGATCACTAACAACTGAAGAATCTGCCCAGATGTTGCTCTTCTCACCAAGGCAGGTGATTGACAGCTGTTGTGTGGAGCTGCAGTTGAGAGTTTGTGGAGAGCTGCAGTTGAGAGTTTGTTGTTGGATCTGAGTTTGAGAGTTTGTGGAGAGCTGCAGTTGAGAGTTTGTGGAGAGCTGCAGTTGAGAGTTTGTGGAGAGCTGCAGTTGAGAGTTTGTGGAGAACTGCAGTTGAGAGTTGTGGAAAAGAGAAACTGCAGTTGAGAGTTTGTGGAGAGCTGCTGCATTTGAGAGTTTGTGGAGAACTGCAGTTGAGAGTTTGTGGAGAGCTGCAGTTGAGAGTTTGTGGAGAGCTGCAGTTCCCCAGATGAGCTTCACTCCCAGAGCACTGGAAGCCCGTCACACCCTCATGACTGTGTTCAGGACTGGATGAAGAGGAGCCGAAGAAGTTCAGCACAGAGCCACAGCCCAGCTGTCTGCAGACCACAGAGGATTCAGTGAGACTCCAGGAGTCCAGCAGAACTCTCCTCCAGACCTGATGGATGGAAACTTCCACCTCCCCCTCACACTGTCTCTTTCCAGACAACCGCACCAGACCATCATGAACAGCCAGAGAGGAATCTGAGGAAAAGATCTTATGTTGTACTAAAATAAGAATTTTGTTATATATTAAAGACAGTTTTTCAGTAGCATAATGTCAAACAAGTTTACCAGAGCAGATGACTCCAACATCTCGTCTATGAGAACATTCAGCTCGACTCCATGAAGAGATGGAACATTCTGAGAGTTTTGTTTCATTCCCGTCACAATCAAACACATCAGCCCAGATTTCTCCACTTCCCTCTCTAAACCAGTCTGATACCACAACAGACACAACAATCCCACAGTTCAGCTGTCTACAGAGGACATTGGCAGCTCTCATATCCCAGCATGCATCACACACTGTGCCCCAATCATTGAGAAACCTAAGCTCCACTCTTCCAGAACAAGAGTCTGAACCATTCATGAGTTTGGCCTCTGTGTAACCTGAATAAAAGAGCAGAGAAGTTAAAATAAAGTGAAAAGTCAAATGCAGCTGACAGAGAACACATACTGTTTCAGATACAAATGAAGAGACACTGAATATTTATAATTTACCTGAACAGATCAGACCCACATTATTGTCACTAGTGCAGTTGTGTTTGTGTGAAGATGATATTGAGCAACCTGAAATCTGAGACTCATTTCCTCTGCACTGAATCTCTTGTGTCCACATCTGACCATCTCCTTTGCCAAAAGCAGCTTCTCCCAGCACCTGTACAGGAGCCCCACAGTCCAGCTCTCTACACACAACCTCTGCATCCTGCTGGTCAAAGTCAGCAGCACACACTGAACCCCAGGTGTTCCCATGAACCACCTCTAACCTCCCAGAGCAGAGGTGAGATCCATTAACGAGTCTAGAAGCTTTATGACCTGTTTATGTACATGAATGACAGTGCACAGTAGACAAAAACAAATGTATAACCATACAAACATTTAAAGTTTTCTTATACAAAATATTATTTGTCACAACAAATCCATGGGCAACCAGTTAAATTACTCACCCGAGCAGATGACACTGGCATCAGAATTGTGAGTACATGCATGAATACCCCATCCTGATGACCCACAGTTCTTCAGTGTAGACTCTGATCCAGTACACAACACAATATACATCCAGATTGGTCCTGATCCTGGTCCAAAATGAGCACCACCCAGAGCATCTACAGGTTCTCCACAGTCCAGCTCTCTACACACCACTGCGGCATCAGCCGAATCCCAGCCAACACCACACACTGTTCCCCAACGACCTCTATGATGAACCTCCACTCTACCAGCACAGCGACTCTTACCACCAACCAACCTCACATTCTTTTTATCTAAGTGGCAGAAGAATAGAAAGAAAGACTGTGGGTTATCTTCACAAGTTCTCTAGCTCATGGATCGGTATATTGTGTACACAAATTGGCACTGGCACTGGTAAAGCACACTGGCTCACTACACATCAAGACACTGTGTAGTGAACAGCACATTCCAGGGCCCAGTTTTATGGTGGGGCCCACTCTCTGGTTTGCTACATTTTGATTGGATCTTGGTGGACTAGCACAAACAACTGTCTAACACCATCAGATAAGGATGCTAGGACAACTGCAAGATGCCTCTTAGAGGGAAGAAGACCCATAAGACCATTGGTCCACATGCGGTTTCTGCTTTTCTCACATCTTGAGACTAATCTCCAAGGTTTAAGCCTGGACTGCCATAAAAATTCTTTAGGACCTTTTGGTTGCAGCAGTGGTGGGTGGGTGGGTGAAAGAAAGAGAGGCCACAAGAATTAATCCAAGTCCATTCATTCATTAAAACCTGACAACAATGCTGTACTGTGTGTTCAAACTGCCGCCGGTGGGAGGGTCAAAGTAAATGACAAGTTGTGGCAACCAATCCGAATCCTCTCAAGCGAGGACCTCTACATTCCAATTGGTTGCCGCCGAACCGTGTCCATAAAGTTGACCTGACTTCGGCTCACACTGAAAATGAATGACTTCCTGTCACTTTGGCGCTCTCGCCAGTGGTGGTGTGAACACACGGTAAGTCTTTGTCTGGCAAAGGTGAGACAACAGCAGATACACCTGGTTCTGAGTCTCCTGTAGAAGGTAGAAGGCATTAACAGACACACTACGTTCACAGTCTTCATCCAGCAAAACAATAACAGATGCAGCTCGTTCCAAGT
The DNA here is from genome assembly GCA_028476615.1 of Culter alburnus. Lineage (NCBI taxonomy): Eukaryota > Metazoa > Chordata > Actinopteri > Cypriniformes > Xenocyprididae > Culter > Culter alburnus. Next base: position 31,493 of record JAOTNS010003050.1, on the reverse strand, counting down.
CTTCATGTCAGAGAGACAAAAGCAGATTGACCAAAGTCTCTGGCCCAGAGAGACAGAAGCCATACAGGCACATTTGCAACAAGGTTAAGCTCAGGAGAGCAAACCTTCACTTCATGGTACCTTTGTCTCAGTGTTCCAGATTGTTAGGACCATTAGATGTTTTATAGCTATTACCAGTTAATAACAAACAATCTTTCATTAATTTGTTTGATGCATAATAGGTTTCTTTACCTAATTAGTTTCAGAGAAACAGTAATTTCTCTTTACATAAGTAACTCTGCCATAGCCACATCCAACTTAATCACTTGTATTTTATGCATCAAATGCACTTTATTCATTTATCATTCATTTAGTAGTTGTGTTGATTTACTCTTGTGTATCTTTGTTAATAAGATCTTTTTATTATACTTGTGTGATCCTTGCGCTGATAAAACAGGCTCTACAAGATAACCGATATCTCACAATCCTTCAGATTGGTCAGATGACAAACTCCTTTCAATATACGATTTTTACTTGTTTAACAATCTTGATTGATCTTTGAAATGTGTAGAGCGGGGGTCCTGAGTAGTGGAGTTGAGACCCACTGCCTTAGGCAATGTGTGACCAAAACACAAAACATATTTGGTGCTACATGTGAGAAACTACATAACTCGTGCCTTGTGTGAGGTAAGTTAAACTGCCTCAACTGTTTACACAATTTCTGGTGACATGACTATGTTCTTGTGTTGTAAAATGTCACCACTGGTATTTTACACAAAACACAGGACTGATATCTTTCTGACATTTTCATATGCTGTTTAAAGTATGTTATTAAATATACTTTGATTGTTGTTACATATCACTGCAACATTTTATGCAAATATTAAGTAGATTATTTTCACTACCTATAATGATGTGTTTATGTTGACACAGTGAAATAACAGTCCTTCTTTTCAAATCTTCTATCACATATCATGATATTGTATTGATACTGTGTATGAGTAAAAGGTATGATATTACTCTCATATTATTTTAACTCACCAGCACAGAACAGCCCCTGGTAATTATCATGTGAAGAGCTGTTTTTGATTGAGGATGTTGGACAGAGGTGAATCTGAGACTCGTTTCCTCTGCACTGAATCTCTTGTGTCCACATCTGAGCATTTCCTTTGCCAAAAGCATCTTCTCCCAGCACCTGTACAGGAGCCCCACAGTCCGCTCTCTACACCAACCTCTGCATCCTGCTGGTCAAAGGCAGCAGCACTCAGTGAAACCCACGTCTGATTATCAAGTATCTCTAACCTCCCAGAACAACTGGAGTTTCCAATAAGCCTGACACCTGAAGTAGCAAAAGAAAAAAAAAATGTTGATATTGTTGTTTGTTATCTAAATGTGTAATTCTTATCATCATTGGTCTATAACAAAGAACCACTTAATAATGTGAAAGGAGTAAAATATCCAAATTACTCAATCTCATGTCATTTCAAAGAGTTTTGAATTTCTTTCTTTCATGGAACACAAAAGGAGAATGTTACAGAATATCCAGGTACTCTTTTCAATATAATGAAAGTAAAATAATATGAAAAAGTAATCTACACAACAAAGTCATAGAGGTTTGAAAAGACATGAAGTAAATGATAATTTAATTTTCATTTTTTTGGTGAACCATCCCTTTTAAGCAGGTGGTTTATCAGTAATGTAAAAATTGAACAGAGATTGGAGCAGTTTACCTGAGCAGATGACTCCTGCATCTTTTGCATGATCACAGTTATAAACATACCAATCTATCATTCCACAATTCTTCAGTGTAGACTCTGATCCAATACATAACTTGCGTTTTGTCCAGATTGGTCCCGATCCCAGTCCAAAATGAGCATCAAACAGAGCATCTACAGGTTCTCCACAGTCCAGCTCTCTACACACCACTGCAGCATCCCCATATCCCAGCCAACACCACAACATGTCCCCAGGACATTATGAAGAACCTCCACTTACAGCACAGCGACTGGAACCACCACCTAACCTACTCTCATAAATGTCTATTAATGAATAAAGAGAGAGTAAAAAACATATGGACAAAGGGAAAGAATGAGGGGAAAAGTATCACATAAAGAGAGAGAAAAAAGATAATTCTAAACTAATATTTAGTTCGAGTTTGGGGAACATATTTATTTAAAGGGTCATTCAAACCGGCACCACACAGCAAAAAACATTTCTAGAATGGTGTTTTTATGTGATGGTGATGTTGGACAGAGGTGAATCTGAGACTCATTTCCTCTGCACGACTCTTTGTGTCCACATCTGAGATCTCCTTTTCCAAAAGCATTCATCCAGCATGTACAGGAGCCCCACAGTCCAGATCTCACAACACAACCTATGATCTGCTGGTCAACAGGCAGCAGAAACCGGAAAACCCACGTCTGATTATCAAGTATCTCTAACCTCCCAGAGCAGCGAGAACCTCCAACCAGCCTGACTCCTGAAAGAACAACACAGGAAAGAACAAAATTTAAACTAAAAAAGTTAGTCCAGACAAACTTTAAGTTGGCTTGAAAAAGCCGGTCCAGAAATTTTTAAGTATTTTTTAAATCTTGAAAGTTTATTTTAGTTTAGACAGACAGACAGATAGATAGTAGGGGTGGGATGGTTCACTGTAAAAAATCGAACCGTTTGGTTCTCTACCGACGGTTCGGCACGCGCTTACACCACGGTTCATGCCAAATCTGACCACTCATCTATAATATGGTTGGCTGAAAACAACATGCAAATCAGACAGACGGATTCAACTAATGTATGTTTCAGTCGATGAATGTGCATTCCAGTTTCCCAATACATTACAACAGTGATGATCAAAAGAACATGGACAAAACAGTCACTCGTTGTAAACAAATGTTCCACCCAGATTTTCATGTCAACATTGTCTATGAATTAATCATTTGAGGGCATTACATTAGAAAGTAGAGTTATAAACAAGTTTCTAAAGTTTTATTTTTAGCAGAAGAAAGGGAGAGGTGGGAAATGGTCAAGGAATATGAACTTATAACTGCTTTTGGTGGAGTTGTTTAGTACAATAAGACATTTTTTTTTAGCTTTAGCTTACCTGAACAAATGACTTGAGCGCTCTTATGAAGACACACTTCATTATCCATTAATTGCAAGAATCCACATTTCTTCAGTGAGATTCTGGCCAGTACACATCGCATTATTCATCCAAATCGGTTTGGATCCCAGTTCAAAATGAGCATCACTCAGAGCATCTACAGGTTCTCCACAGTCCAGCTCTCTACACACCACTGCAGCATCAGCCAAATCCCAGCCAGCACCACACACTGTTCCCCACTGACCTCTATGATGAACCTCCACTCTACCAGCACAGCGACTGTGACCACCAACCAACCTCACATTTAATGTGTCTGTGAATATAAGAGAACAATAAGAAAAGCAAGTGTAAGTTTAAAAAGAGACTTTTAATAGAACCCAAAATAGTGTATAGGCTTGACAATAACAGACATGAACTAAGGGAACACAGGGCTATAAATACACACGGAACCAATCAACTGAAGGGAACTTGTGCAGGATAATTATCAAACCATGGAAACTAATGAATAAAGGAACACAGGCAGGAATACAGGGAATACAAAAACAGAACTGAACAGAACATAATCATGACAGCTTTGGTGTACTTTGAACTCCTACCAGTACACAGCAAACCGATGTTGTGTTCTTGTGAACAGTTGTTTTCATGTGATGGTGATGTTGGACAGAGGTGAAATATGAGATTCATTTTCTCGCATGAATCTCTTGTGTCCACCTCTGAGCGTTCTCTTTTCCAAACGCATCTTCTCCCAGCACCTGTACAGGAGCCCCACAGTCCAGCTCTCTACACACAACCTCTGCATCCTGCTGGTCAAAGGCAGCAGCACACACTGAAACCCATGTCTGATCATCAAGAATCTCTAACCTCCCAGAGCAGCGAGATCCTCCAACCAGTCTGACTCCTGAAAGAACAACATAGATCATAAAAATCGTGGCTTACATAAATAATAATAATAAAAATAAAACATTTATGGGGCTTCAAGATAAAGATGTATGCATAGAAGCCATTTTTTTTTTAGTCATATAATGAATAAAAATGTAACAAAACAAAAGAAAAACACACACAAAAAAACATAAATATGTAATTTATTTATTAATAAGGTCAAACATTGAATCAACTTCTTTAAAAAAATCACAAGTCAATATTACAAAGTTGTGATTTGAATATGTAATATACTTATATGTAATATACTTTACCTGAGCAGATGACTCCAGCATCTTTACTATGATCACAATTGCCTTTACCCCATCCTGATGACCCACAGTTCTTCAGTGTAGACTCTGATCCAGTACATAAGACATAGTAATCCAGACTGGTCCTGATCCTGTTCCAAAATCAGCATCATACAGAGCATCTACAGGTTCTCCACAGTCCAGCTCTCTACACACCACTGCAGCATCAGCCAAATCCCAGTAACGATTACAGACTCTTCCCCACGACCTCTATGAAGAACCTCCACTCTACCAGCACAGCGACTGTGACCACCAACCAACCTCACATTAAAACGGTCTAAATATTAAGTAACAATGAGAGAAATGAAGGGATGAGAGATAATTTAATTCACAGCATAACAAAGTGGGACATGTGGCAAAGTGGTGCACATACATCTGAATATTTATTGGAATATTCAGAGTTCAATACAAGTTGAGCTCAATAAACTTTATTTTACCTTTTTTTATTAAAATGAAAGTTGAAAGTTTAAAGACAGAGATGTGAGTTTCTAATTTTATAAAAGCACTTAAAATCAATTATCTTAAAATGCATGTATTATTATTAGCTGTAAAGTAGTTATAAATCATAATTTCTGTGGCATTGAAGGATACTGTTATGTTGTAATGGAAACAAAGTTGTAAAACTGGATATAGAGAATATAGAGAATAATTTGAGAATAAACACGCATTCAATCAGTGTCATATTATTGCATACTTAGAGTACATGACAGAGTTAGGATCATGTACTTAGTCAAGCTGCCTATATTTTAGCTTTTCAATAATAAGCTTATAACGAATAAGAAACGTCGCATATGCACTTTAAGAGAATCTGTAAAGCATCTGGCGTCTTTTTAAAAAAAAAAAACAGTAGGCTACAATTTGCGCAATGTACTCGCAAGAAAACGGGACATCGAAAATGCTTCACATGGAAAAGGCTTATTAAAAGATCAAATTCTCTATACACCTTATTAATAAAGCATACTATAGTGCAGATAGCATAATGATTCACCCTAGGCTGGGCAAGTATGTATAGACATTTATCTTTCTGTGTAGGCTATTTTTAATAAAGTCTGTGCTTATAGAGATATATTATAGATTGTCCTTTCTGTTTCCATTTGCACATTTACAGTAAAACACAGACGCCACTTTTTTCATTCTTGAGTGTCCTTTTTGCCTGTATGGTGATTAGATTCACTGTTTGCACTGCCGCCCTGACTTGAAAAAACTCACCAATGGATCTTCAGCTAGTGCCGCACACAGAGAGCGAAAAAATACACATAAAAGCATGGCAAAGTAAAATCTAAAAATCTAACTCTGTCATGTCTTCTATCAGCAATGAACACTGATTAAATGTGTTGTGTTATTCTCAATATTTATTTAGACTTTTTTTCTCGAAATTTAACAAGTTTTTTTTTTTTTCTCAAAACACCAATAACTCTATTCTCAAAATTTTATTTCTACTTTTTTTCTAGAAATTTAATGAGTTTAATCTTGCATTAAAATGATTTTAATCTCAAGATGGGTTTTATTTTTTTAAATTATACCGGCCTAAATACAATCCTCTTCGTAATTTTGAGAAGAAAAAAACTTGTTTAAATTTTGAGAAAAAAAGTCTAAATAAAATGTTGAGAATAAACTCGTTAAATTTCGATTAAAAAAAGGCTAAATAATTTGCTGAGAATAAACACATTACATTGTGAGAATGAACATTGTTGAGATCAACTTTGTTAAAGTGACATGCAGCAGCCCGAAACTTGTAATGTATTAACATGTAGGGCCCTATTTTAACGATCTAAAACGCCAAGTGTTAAGCGCACGGCGCAGGTGTACTAAGGGCGTGTCCAAATACAATTTGTATGTTATGACGGAAAAAAACGTGTCCGTTTTTGCGGGGGGCGCCATTTTTGAATGGGTGTCTATTCTCTTAATGAGTAATGGGCATTAACGTTCAATAAAACATCAGAGTGTCTCTCCCATTCCCTTTAAGGCGAGATGCGCTTCGACGCCATGGGACAGATTGCTACTTACTGGCCGGAATTTGTTGGCGAAAAGTGAACGCTTTTCAAGCAAAGCAAACGATTGCCTGCGCGCGAGTTAAAGTGGTATGGGCGTAAAATAATGCCCTTAAAGTTTTGCACAAAAATAAAGTTTGCAAACACAAAAAGACTTGAGCACTAAAAAATGTTTGCAAACAAAAATAAAGAATTGAAAAGGAAAAATTAAAGTATTGAGAGGAAAAAAATAAGTTTTGCAAACAAAAATAATAAATTGTGCAAAATAAAATAAGTAGTGGCAAAAATAAAAAATATAATCAATTACAAAAAAAAATCAAGGAACAGCTGTAACCGATTTATCTGCCACACATTTTTCATGCTCAAACCTACTAATCCTTTGCAACGCTCATTTATTCTGCTTCAGTCAAGCCGGCACTGCACGTACCGGTTTTCCTTTGCGCTGCACTTTCTGTGCGGTTCTCTGTATCGAACTGGTTTGACGTGGGGGTGGAGTCAAGGAAACCGGGGGCAGCCCCGCGAAAAAAGTCTCGGCAGGAGGCGCCGATTGCAACAGAACAGATCAAGCTAGAGACAGAGCGCATGATTATAATCTGAAAACCACGCCACCGGGGGGAAAAAAACAATCCACCGTCTCCATTGACTTTGTATGTGTGAGGCGCCTTCTTGTCTTCTGATCAGTACAAAAAACAGACCAGGCCTAAAAGCTGCTGAATGTGACAAAGTGTAAAGATAACAAGCTAAAAAACCAGAAATAAGTTTTTATAAGTGTCGACACCAAAAACGAATGTTTAAGGACACAAAAGTGGATCCAGGCGTTGAGACAAGAGCGCAACGGCGTATATACTATAAGAAAGCATTGGAGGGGGTCGTTAATCGGCGACAAATTGCAAACAAAACCAACAAAACAAACCATCATTATTTTTTAATCATGACAAAGTATTATTTCACTGTCGCCGATACGTTCCCCTCAATGCATTTCGCTGGGGGCGTGCACCCGTTTCTTGACCAACCCCACTCAAACCAGTGCCATCAAGAGATCGCACAGAAAAAGTGCAGCGCAAAAAGGAAACCAGTTAGTATCGTGAGGCACGCTTGACTGAACGCAGAATAATAAAATGGAGCGGTGAAAATGATTTAGTAGGTTGAGCATGCAAAAAATAGTGGCAAAGATAAAATAGGAGTACAGCTGTCATTGAGTTTTGTAATTGATTAATTTTATTTTTGCACTCTTTATGTTATTGCCATTTATTATTTTTGTTGCAAAACTATTTTTTCCTCTCAATACTTATTTGTCCTTTGCAATTCTTTATTTTGTGCAAACATTTGTATGGCTCAATCTTTTGTGTTTAGCAAAACTTATCTTGTGCAAAACTTTAAGGCATTAAGTTGACTCCATAAAGCGGGCTTGCAAATGCAGGGCCTTTCAAATAGCTCGCGCGATGGTCAGTTAAAATATATGTGGTGTATGGCACGATGTTCAATTATGCAATTTCGTTCTCATTATACAGTAGTAATAGGCTGAATTGAAATTCTAATTCTCATAGAATTAGCTCATTCTAATAACGCCAATGAGATTCATCATTACATTTTTATATTTATGTAGCCTACACAATACATATTCTTTACACTGTTCTTTGCTTTTTTATATCGCTTTTGGCATGTTTGTGTGGATGCGCATTTACCAACGGCGCTATAACAAAAAATATTGCCGCCTGACTTAGACTTTAGCCCAGGTTTGAGTGGTATATGGCGGCAGTTTTTTCCAGTCCTTAAAATGCAATGCGCATCGAACACACTTTTTAGACCAGCACGGACCTGGTGCACGAACTGGCGCAACAGGCATACTAATTAAGAGTGCGGCTGAACGGGAAAGAGAACCGGCGGCCGAGAAATAGCAAAACACACTTGCGCTGCGCCTTGCGGTCGCATTGGAGCGGGTGTAGTATAGGGCCCTGAATATTAAAATAACACTAAGGTAGTTGCAAAATAAAGGAGGGTGCACGAGCTGTTCAAAATCCTGAGTGCCACAGTGCTTACACATCTACAAAATGATTTGACCCTAGGCTGGAAGGAGTGTTATAGACATTTTTCAATATTTTCTTTCTGTGTATTTAAAGTCGTGCTTATGGAACTTCGGTCTTTAAAGGACAGCAGCCTACCTGCTTGCCGTCCCGTGTGCCATTAATCAAAGAACAAAAGGAAAAAAAATCACTCACTGATCTTGACTGAATAACTTTGTAGCTTTAAGGATTAATCTATATTAATTAATACAGCGAAGATTATGTAATGCTATTTACATGATTATTCAATTTCTGTACCTGAATTAGGCTCTAGGGTTAGACCTGAAAAACTCAAGCATCTAATTCTTAGCATTGTTATTTATATCCTCCGTAGTTAATATACCTTTACTCTACCTGAAGAAAAATTAAAAGCAGTTCTGTGCTGATTCATCATTGGCACTTGTATAATAAACCAAAATGATTCAAGGAAAACTATTCAAAATTGTACATTGTAAATCAATACTCAATGCAACAGTATGTTGTTTTACAAAATATTAATAATATATTATTATTTACAAATAAAAATCTTGGTTACAGTGGAGACAAAAAATGTAAGCGAAAAAACAGAACATATTCTGACACCTTCATTTCTGAAAATAACTTAATCTCTTTCATTCGTTGTGTACTTACCAGCTGTGATGAGTTTCTAAACTGTAGTCAGTAAAAAGAGAGGCAGGCATCCTCCATCTCTCTCGCTGATAATTCACTCACAGTTCAAGATTTCCGCACTATGATTACGAAGTACAGGATCTCTCAACCCCTGAATGAGGAGGAGAAAGAGGTCCAACCCCTCCCATCACACTCGCGGTACCTTATTAGAACAACAGAGGAAATCATCAAACAACTTCAGTGACAAATCAGACGAGGCTTTTTTGATTTTCTCCATAAATATCAAAACTGTCAGTGCTGATGAACTCCTCCTCCCCACCCATCAAGACGCCTCCCTGAGGGGATGCAGAGACACACACACACACACACACACACATACACGCACACACCACGCACACACACGCACACACACACATTTGATTTACAAGAAACGGAAATTCTCCAGTTTATTTACAGAATCAAAGCCCAACACTGTAGAGACGAGATAAAGCACTGATAACTCTGTAAATGTCCTAAACACTGTCTATTAGTGTATAAATATGTTAGCATGATATTAACATTTAATAAACGAACTTTGCAAAATGAATATTTTAAAAGCATTTACCAAGAGCACAGTGCACAAGTAAGCCTTATACACCCACAAAACACAAACCAACACAAAAAAAAAACAAAATCACATGTCTAGTACAAATATGTGGTTTTGGTTTCATAATTAATGTTTTTACCCCAAAAGAAGTGAAATGTTGAATGAAATGTGACAACATGTCCCTAGTGGAGCACATTGTAACATCTGAGGGGCATGTCATGATCATATGACAGCTTAAAATGTTCTAAAGAATCTGATCTAAAGAAAAATATATACAAGACAAACTAAAATATTTTGACTATAAAATCAAATTATTCATTTTTTCAAATAAAATAATGGTGTTGTTAAGAATTATTTTGGGAGTTTGACAATGAACACATTGCAACCAGGGCCCATGCTCGGGACGGCTTCGCAACTTGAAGTTACCCTGACATACTAAAGAATCCATTAGGTCAATATAACAAGACAACATAAACACAGGGGAAATATATATATGGGTGTTTGATTGTGGGTAGAAATGGAGTCAATGACCTTTTTCCAAAGTGTTACAATTTTTAGAATGCAACTGGACATTCTGAACGGTTAGTGGATAAATTGTTATAAAGATGTTTTATATTGTTTTATGTATGCTTTGGCAATATTGTATGATTTCAGTCATGCCAATAATTTTTTTTTTTTTTAAAAATTTTGAATTTGATTGAATTTTGGATAAATTGATGTAGTGTTGAGTTGATTCAATCATTGACAGCATGTGTTCATGTAAGCTTTGGGGCAAATCCGGTTGAATTGACCCCAGTTGTGAGCCCGAGGTAAAATGACGGCATGGCAACAACACTATACTAGAACAATCTTCCTTTCTCTAAAGCAGCCCACATGGCCTTGTCCCTTTGTTGCGTGTTCTCGGGCAGGTTTTAGTAAATTTTTAGGGTTTAGTGAACCCAGGAAGAAGCTTGTTGTAGTTTCCTACCAGCCGCTTGTTGTAGTCCTTAAACAGGGAATTCTTTAAAAGATCTCCCTTTGCATTGAACTTTGAGTATCTAACTATGCAGATGTTGTTTATGCTTTAACAGCAACATTACACACTAACTAAAGTTAAAAAAGTGAAATCATAATCAACCACCCCTTTAAGACCATAGACTGTAAAAAAAAGATGTACGACGCACCTTCACTCTCTTACATTGTAGCACGTGAAGCCACCAGTGTGCGCATCGTGAACTTGGAGCCCAAGTCTGCACAGTAGTGAGCACAAAGTGGAGCCGTGATATCAAAGGTTCTGCCCACACTCCAGCAGAATCGGTTTATACTGCAGACAACTCATTATCTTGGTGTGAAATAAATGGTTATGGAACTGTTTAAGTTAAAGCTCTAGTCTGAAGATCCAGAAAAAAAGTCAGTTGGTGCTTCAGTGACTACTTCGCTCAGAGGAGGTGTCAATCTCAGCTGTCAATCATGACGTCAAAACCCACATTTTATAGCATCAATAACTAACTAAAAACAAACTTTTTTAAAGAATGAACACTTTAACTGACGTCAGCATGATAAAAAGTACCAAAAATGACAGAAACCATCTTTGGAGAAAAGTTAGTTTTTCTCACGTCCACATTACATTACATGGAGAGGCAGGGTTTATGACATATACTGTATCCAGCACCTGGGGGCCAATCGAGATGCTTTGGCCTCACTTTCAGGACTCCTGTGGCAGGCTTGTTTAAGCCCCTAATTCCACCATGAGAAATGTGGTCATCCTACAAAAATAATTAACTATTCTGTGAAACTTGCAGGGAAATATGTTATCATCATTATATGAAAATATAAAGGAAACTCAATCATAGACACAATTTTTTTTAATCAATTTTAATTACATTATAAATATTACAATTGGAAGAATACATTTAGGCACAACCACACAAAGCCAGAGTTTCCCTATCTGATTTTTTTCCTCGTTCTAAAAAAATTCTGTAAAACACGCTGTCATCTCAAGAAATATCTGGGTACCACACGAAAACAGAAAATAGAACTCAAAATGTGCATGCCAGACCACACCCCGCAGGGCAGACTGAGTGGCAAAACGACGCCTGTTGCATGGACTGGATTTAACAAAACGCCAAAAAAAGTGAGGAAAAACAAACAATAAGCAAAAACAACAAGGTTTACATTATGCAATTCCATATAGCGACTAAATATATTATATAAACCATATAATGATGACAGTGGAACTGTATTGGGATGTGACCATAGCTATATATAATACATCAGCTCGCTTTATCCTCTGAACATGTTTTTATTTGGTGCTGCTGATTGGGCACTTATTTCCACCACACTGCAGAGCGGACACTCTTCCAGCACCTGGCAGCGACTGGTACATTCAGAAGCAGTGTAAAGCGGGCTTGGGAGGAATGAACGAACCCCTCACACTTTGAGGTTACTCAATATACTGACAGAACTACTCAAATAAATTTCATAAACTTTTATCTCTTTAAGTAATGAGACATGAACACAGAAACAAGAGGCAATGAGTCTCTGCATTTATACGGTAGAGCAAAGACATAAAAAACGCACCAAGGAAAAAATAATAATAAGGTGTTATTATTGTCCCACACTCGGCAAACCTCCTCTCACACGAACACTGTGGGCTTTATGACTGCAGCACCAACACAGCGCTGTGGTTTTCACTGCTGAATTCTGTGGTGAAAGCAGGAAGCCTAAACAAGTTACATTCTTCACTTTCAACTGTTCCAAAAAGAGTGTAGAATCATACACATGTCAGAATGGTAAAATAAAATCAAATTAAAATACTTTCATCACTTGGACTATCACACCTACACACGTAGTAGCTATATTTTTTAAAATTATTATTTAATACTATGTCATCATTTCAGCAACCTCACCCCTTGAGTTGAAGAGACTTTCGGAGATTAGTGGGCCTGTAAGGGATCTTCCTCATAACAAGCCTCGTCTTCTTAGAGTCTTCTGCCCAATGCGCCAGCTGTGAAAACCTCCAGCCTCTGCACAGTCTCCCAGAACACCAGCTGATGGACCGCGACTGATATTCAGAGAGAAGAGAAACACATAGTGATCCTAACACCGAAGAATTGCCAGATGTTGCTCTTCTCACAAGGCGGTGATGACAGCTGTTGTGTGGAGCTGCAGTTGAGAGTTTGGAGAGCTGCAGCTTCCCCAGATGAGCTCATCCCAGAGCACTGGGAAGGCTGTCACACACCCATGGACTGTGTAAGGACTGGATGAAGAGGAGACGGAGCGTTCAGCACAGAGCAAAGCAAGCGTCGCAGACCACAGAGGATCAGGGAGACTCAGGAGTCAGCAGAAATCTCCTCGAATGATGGATGGAAACTTCACTCCCCTCACATGTCTCTCTCCAGACAACGTACCCAGACCATTCATGAAAGCCCACGCAGGAACGGAGGAGAAGATCTCATGTTTTACTAAAATAATGGTGTTCGATCACTATTGAAATAGTGTTTCTAGTATTAAATAGAGGTACTTTTTTTCAGTCAGCATAATGTCTCATGTCAAATAAGTTTACGAGCAGAGACTCCAACATCTGTCTATGAGAACACTCAGCTCGACTCCATGAAGAGATGGGAAATTCTGAGAGTTTTGTTTCATTCCGGCACATTCAAAAATCAGCCCAGGTTTAACACTTCCCTCTCCAACCAGGTATGATCCCACAACAGAACAGCAATCCACCAATTCAGCTGTCTACAGAGGGACATGGGACGTCTAATATCAAGCATGCATACACCTGTGCCCCAATCATTGAGGACTGAAGCTACTCTTACAGAACAAGAGTCTGAACATTGACCAGTCTAAGATCTGGTGTAACCTGTGCAAAGAAATTGTTATGAGGCTCATTATTAGAAACATCTATCGACAATTAGCTTGGTACTAGGCCACTCAGTAACAATGCCGTGCAAAAAAAAAAAAAAAAAAAAAAAAAAAAAACTTAGAAAGAAAGGAAGTTTTGGTAATACATTGAAGATTACTGCAATATCTTGCATAGGATATTACAGAAAATCAATGAAGGAGATACAGATTAAATTTACCAGAACAGATCAGTTCCACATTATGTCACTGGTGCAGCTGTGGTTGTTATTGTGATGTGATGTTGAGCAATGAAATATTAGACTCCTTGCCTCGCAACTGAATCTCTTGTGTACACATCTGAGGTCCTTTCCAAAACGCATCTTTCCCAGAACTGTAAAGGGAGCCCACAGTCCAGATCTCTACACACAACTCTGCATCTGTGGTCCAAAGGACAGCAGCACACACTGAACCACGTCTGATTATCAAGTATCTCTAACCTCCCAGAGCAGCGAGAACTCCAACCAGCCTGGACTTCTGAAACAGAACAGACAATTAAAGTTTTTTTTCAGTCACCTGATCTAAAGCCAAAGGAGCATGTCTTTTATATGCTAAGGGGACTCAACAGGAGCTAAGATGGCTACAGTACAGGCCTAGTGGAGCATAACCAGAGAAAATACTCAGCACCTGATGATGTTTATAAGTTGCAGACTTCAAGTAGTCATGCATGAAAAATATATGCGACAAAGTACTAAACGCAAAGTACTAACTGACATACTATTGATGTGTCCCAAAAATATGTATTTCATGTGTTTCAAGAGGAAACAGCTTATTTAAAGTTTAATTTAACATATTTTATTGCATTTTATCACAGAGTCATTAGTTTTGTAAACATTACTGGCACCTAACATATTCTATAATTCTATAATCTTACATTATGTCCTTTGCCACCTTTTTGTATGTGCATGTGTATTGCTGCTTTGGTGTAGTGGAAAACAATCATTCCAGAAAAGTACTTTGAAATTCCCCAATTACAAATTAGCTTGAGTACAAGTGTAAAGTACACACAGTTAAACCTACAATTTAAATTATTTATTTATGTATTTATTTTAATAAAAAAATAAATAATAGGGTTATATGAAACACTATGGGGCGGCTTCCTGGACAGAGATTAAGCCTAGTCCTAAATTAAAATGGCCCTTTAAACCAGATTAACCGAAATCTGCTTTCTCTTTCATGGTTTTAAGTAGTCCTAGACTTAGTCTAGTCCAGAGTTTAATAAGCTGATTTCCTGGAGGAAGACTAGAGCTACTCCAGCACTAAACTGAGGCTTAAATTAAACCTACCAGGAGGAATGTATGATTTTTTTGATGCTGTTCACTTTATTTAAACAATTCATTTTGATTTAACACCATTGTTTCTGGTTCAGATGGATTCCTTCATGTTAAATTGACTTGAAATGGTTACTATTTGACTTCACTTGATGTTTTCATTTGAAATAACATGTTTCAATCAAGTAACCCAATCAAACCGGACTTTCACTTCCATCGTGCTTTGCACCGGGCTGAATTGGGAGAGTAAATGTTGAAATAAAGTGTTATTTCATGCATTTTTAGCAAGATGAGAAAATGGAGAGACTTCTTATTGTTTAATGTTCCATTATGTTGGCATTTAAAAGTTTCTGTTACTGTTCTTTCCTGACATCCCCAGTCATTCTAGACTGCCAACACTGAAAACACATGTGTAAAAAAGTAAAAAAAGTAAGTACTTTTGATTGTCTTTTTCTGCTGCCATTGTTTTTCTTGGATTTGCTTCTCAGTTCCATGCAATTTTAAGCTTTTCTTGGTTCATTTCATGTTTTATATGCAACCTCTCTCATGCTAATTTAGATTAGCACAGTTGGTTTTAAAATAATAGTCCAGGTTTTAGTAATCTGTACTTAATCTGTATTTCAGAAAGCCATTTTTTAAGCCACGATTAACTATTCTAGATTAAGGCCTACTCCTGGCTTAATTTAAACCCTGTCCGGGAAACCGCCCCTATGTGTTTAGTAAAGACAAACATAATTTTAGTAATGACAGGGTTTGGGACAGTTTACCTGAACAGATGACTCCAGCATCACTAGTATGATCACAGTAAGCTTTACCCCATCCTGCTGATGCACAGGCCTTCAGGGTGGATTCTGAACCAACACATTTGACATGACTCCTCCAGATTTTTCCTGAACCTGGTCCAAAGTGTGCCTTAGAAAGAGCGTCTACAGGTTCTCCACAGTCCAGCTCTCTACACACCACTGCAGCATCAGCCAAATCCCAGAAAATATCACACAATGTTCCCCACTGACCTCTATGAAGAACCTCCACTCTATCAGCAGAGCGACTGTGACCACCAACCAACCTCACATTCACACTGTCTATATATAAAACAAAGAAAATCACAGGGAGGCATATTATGACTTAATACAGTAAATTACTATACTGTCATGATATGTCATAAACCTTTTTAAAGCAACACAAAACTAAAAAGCACAATATTCTGGTGACTTAATATAATTGCTGAAAAGATCAATGCTTCATTTCTTACCAGCTATGATGAGTATTATAACTGTAGTCAGTAAAATGAGTGTCAGGCATCTCTCCATCTCTGTCTGCTTGATTAATTCAACATCCAGTTCAAGCTTCTCTGCACTGATGATACAGAAGTACAGGCATCCTCTCACACCCCTTAATGAGAGAGAAAGAGGTCCAACACCCTCCAATCACACTCGCTTTTACCTTATTAGACACAAGAGGAAATCATCAAAACAACTTCAGTGACAATCAGAAGAGGCTTTTATGATTTTCTCCATATCTAACTGTCAGCACTGATGAACTCCTCCTCCCCACCCATCAAGACCCACAACACACACACACACACACACACACACACACACCACACACACACATATATATATTTGACTTACAGGAGACAGGAAACTCTCCAGTTTATTTACAGCATCAAAGCCCAACACCTGCAGAGACCAGATAAAAGCACTGATAACTAACTGTGAATGTCCTACACTGTGTATTAGTGTATACATATGTTAGCATGACAATATTATGCAATAAAATCAACTCTGTAAAATGAAAGCTATTGTAAAATGGCGTTTAAAAAAATTAAGTTAGTAAACATTTGCAAGAGCACAGTGCCCAAATTAGCCCTAATTACACCGTGGGTGGAAAATCACAAAATCATTCCTTTCGTGTGTCAAATCATTGCTTTGACTAATGTAAAACTGACCTAATTCCACAAAGGTGGTTTCAGGTGGCCCACAAAAGCCATAACCCTCATTCAGTGAAGATAAGCATGTTGTTCACCTTGTGACCAGCAGAGGGAGTATCCTTCAGTATCTGCCAAAGCAACCTATACTGCACCTTCACACTTTGAGTATTTTACAGTGTGGACGAGAGCTTTTTAAGTGAATTTTCTTAAAATGGTAAGTAAAAAATGTCCCTCCTACCTTACTTTCAGGTCACATAAATAAAATAAAAAATAAAATAAAATATTACAAGGCCATATTACAAGACTTTCAACTGAAAATATGTGGCAGTAATGGGCAATTTTCATTTGAAGGGATAGTTCACCCAAAAATGAAAATTCTGTCATTAATTACTCACACTCATGTCATTCCAAATCCATAAGACTTTCATTCATTTTCAGAACACAAATGATCTTTTGGATGAAATCTGAGAGCTTTTTGTCCCTCCATGAACAGCTACGCAACTGACACTTTGACACTTCAAAAAGTTCATAAAGAGATTGTAAAACTAATCCATATAAATTGAGTGGTTTGGTCCAAATTTTCTGAAGAGACTCAATCACTTTACATGATGAACAGATTTAAAGGAACAATATGTAAATTTTCACCACTAGAGGTCGCCTATTCAAAACAAAGCGTAGTAGCTTGATGACGCCGAGATTGAGCAGAATCATGGGAGATGTCGTCTTTACCTCACAGACAGGAAACTCTCCAGTTTATTTACATATTTGTTAGCATGACACATAATAAAATCTTTAAAATAAACGCTTCTGCAAAATAGCAATTTTAAAAAAGTTATAACGTAAATTTAATTTTGTGAAACATTTCAACACTGTCTCTTAATAATTCATGTGACTAATGTGAAATGTACTTATTTTGCACAAAAATGCTTTGTTTCAAATGGCCCACAAAAACCATAATTGTCAAAATGAAACTGAGCCGGTGTGCTGCATTTCTGCTAAAGCTCGCTTGTGTAGAGGGGTGCAGGGATGATGCATTTTTGTAGGCCAAAACCCGGAAGAATGTTAGCACTTTAGCACTTCCGGTTCTATCGCCTTGTAATCAGTGGGGTTTTTGAATGGGTTTTTGATTAAATGTTTGAAATAAGCTCTGTGGTTAACACAAGCTCAAGATATTTTCACATTTTATTCAATGATAAATACATCAGTAATACACTATTGTGATTTTTTAAAAACCTTTTACTTGTCTTGTAAAATGCTGTTGCTAACAAGTGTCTAAATAGGACTACAGCGGTTGTTGGGGACATTAAACATCAGCCGAAAAGGTAAACTCATCTACTCACTAGATGGCTTTCACGGCCTTGTTGTGTTTATAATTGCACTCAAGCAAAAACAAAGACTGAAAGAGTTGTTAAAAGCTTAGTGATGGTGACGTCATGCACAAAAAAATGTTGTTAGTCACAGACCCTATTTTCTGGAATTATCTACTAAAATCCAACGGAAAAATCCTATTGGGTTTTTGTTGAGGGAACCAGGGTGATACTAACTTCCAGGTTGGCATACAAAAATATGTCATTATTGCACTCTATTGCCCATTAATACTTATTGAAGAGTACTGACAAAGTAACACTGTATATTTGAAAAGTTGAACAATACTCAATACCTCTGCAGATTTGAATATGAGATAAATCTTGATTTTTGATAACATTAGTTATTTCACACATCGAAAACAGTGAGCAGTGAAACATAACTGCACAAAGATGGTTGTTGGTTTACATTTTAGTGCTTCTTGTCCAAAATGTTTGGCAATGTGGAACAGATCTTTTGCCATTTAACCTGTCTACTTGAGAGAATAAAGTACAATTACAATGTTTGCCAAACTTACATTATGGGGCAGTTTCCTGGACAGAGATTAAGCCTAGTCCTAGACTAAAATGGCCTTTTACATGCTTTCTCTGTCATTGTTTTAAATAGTAATAGACTTAGTCCAGGCCAGAGTTTAATAAACTGATTTCTTGGAGGAAGATCCAAACTACTCCAGGACTAAATTGAGGTTTAAACCAAACCACCAGGAGAACTTACTTGAACGAGGTAGGGCCTTAAAAACATCAGCCAATTGTTTACGCGATCATCGCGTAAAAGATTGGCCCTCTGGCTTGTCAATCACTGCCATTACGTTCCTTGTGAAAGACATGTGCGGATTGGCCCTCTGGCTTGTCAATCACTGCCATGATGTTCCTTGTGTGAGACGTGCGAGGCTGCGCGCTCCAGTAACTTTCCACACTCTACAGGCGCCGCATGCAATGTTTTTGTCAGGAGAAAGGAGTAACTACTGCAGATTATGAGTTACCTGCGGTGAGTCCGACATAATGAATCCACTAACACGACACAGCAAATGCCGGTGGTAAACACTCATGTTCCAATACTCGTGCATGAGTTTTGGGAGGCGTTCCCTCGAAATGAGCTGTGGGGGGGGGGGGGGGGGGGGGGGTTGTTCTTACGCATGCGCTCATTTCAAAAACTCACTAACAGTCTTTGGTTTCTCAGTCAACGAAAAGATCCTCTTTAGCACCTTTAACTTTAAGATTAATATTGTGTTTCAAAGAAGACGCATGGATTTACTTGGACTACGTCAATGAAGATCTTTAAAAGATTGTCAAATCCAGAGAGTAATATCATCCTTTCGAAATACATATACCAAAATGAACGGTGTGCAATAGTAAAAATGTAATGACGAAGTCTACTTCATTTTTGTAACATTCACATTCACTCACACACACACACACACACACACACACACACACACACTACCAGTCAGAGACAGAAGATAACAGTTAAGGTAGTTTATTGGACACAAGCAGAGGTTATTGTGACAACAGGTGAGTAGATAGTGGTTGTAGAAGTGAATGATGAATGAATGGGTGATAATACTGTCCTTTGTGGTTTGCAGGTTGGCAGCGGTAGCAGACTGGAGACAATCCTGGCAGATGACACTCACACACAGACTTGGAGCACAGGAGGTAGCACAGAGGCACAGAGGCACAGAGGCACAGAGGCACAGAGGCACAGAGGCACAGAGGCACAGAGGCACAGGAAAACGGTAAGTAGCAATGTGAGTCTTTGAGGTAAGGATAGAGGTAAGTTCCTTGATGCAAATGAGACCAGACAATGTGACTCTGTGTGTGAGTGTCTTAAATAGTGCTGGTGATGAGTGCACTGATGAGATGCAGGTGGTGGTGATTAGTACTCAGGGGAAGGTGTGTGCTGGGATTGGTGGATGCTGGAGCCTGGCGTGTCTGTGACAATATATATATATATATATATTATATAAATCTTTGATTCATCTTTGAAACAATATTTTTAATGAAACCTGAGGGGTGTCTGTTCCTCAATTGAAAGTACTGGTAAACAAAACAATCAAAAAGGTCATAAATGCAACAAAATGAATCAATATGAATTGAGAGGTTTAATCCAAGTCTTTTGAAAAAGAAAGAACGAAAGAAAGAAAATAATATTAAATAAAAATGGTGAAATAAAATGGTGACAAATTATAGGACTAAAATTTTGATCTTTTTTTGTATAATTTTTTAGATTTTCAGAAAAAAAACAATAAACAAATAAATAAATATCAGTGGAGAAATATAAACAAAAATAAGATGGAAGAAAATAAAATTATATAAATATAAAATAATTGATGGCACACAGGAATCTCCTTTTGTTAAATATTAAACTACTAATATTAAATATTTTGCTAACACTTCCCATTAGTTAACATTAATGCATTACCTACACAATATTACAGCATTTATTCATCTTTGTTGTTAGTTCATAACAATACAACTGTTTATTTTTAGTTCATGTTAGCTCAGGTCCAATAATAATGGATATCATAGTTATAATAATAGATATCAATAAGTATATCATACTAAATAACATACAAATTTTAAATTTGAAAATGTATAAATAAATGTCAAAATTAACAGCTAAGACTGATAAATGCTTTTTACCCTTCATATTATTTTTTTCTAAATAAAATGTTAAATATTTGAACTCCTAAGTTCAGAAAAATAAAATCACTTTTATTTATTATTTGCTAAAAAAACACTAATAAGTTCAGAATACATTTACAAAAAAAAAAAAAAAAAATGTCATGTGCAATAATCTTTCCTTTCAATAGAATAACTGTTTTCATTGAGCAGAAGTACATGTTGTTCATTTTGTCTTGTATGGGCTTCTGACCCTCAGAAACTTGATGCATGTGCAGAGCTTGAAACATTACTGATGATGATATGATAGAGCTTTTTTTAAATAATCGTAATACAATAATAATACAAGATAATAAAATACCGTCTATTTATCTGTTCTATATTTCCAGTTTGTTTGCTGCATGTTTTGAAGTGAAGTCCATGTTTTCTATTAATGCTTCAACTGTAACAATGGTGGACTGAAACGTCTCGGTTACATATGTATCCCTCGTTCTCTGAAGGAGGGAACGGAGACATACGTCAGTAGTGACTGACGAATTGGGATATCGCTAGAGAGCCCTACAGCTTCGAGTGAACTAAAACAAGCCAATGGAATTGGCGTGCGATATTTGCATAACGCGCACCGCCTCCGACAGGTGTATATAAATTGGAAGCAGATGCAATCGCACTCTGTTTTTCGCTGAGGAGACAACTGGTGTCCGCACAACAGCGAGGGTACAGAAACTGTGGCGACGGGACGTACAGGGAACGAGGGTTACATATGTAACCGAGACGTTCCCTTTCAGTCCGTCACGTTTAATGTACGTCAGTAGTGACCGACGAATTGGGATCCCAAATAAAGCGCCAGAGTTACGAAACCCCTTCCAGTGCCCAGCGCAAGCTCTAGCCACCCGTCGCACCAATTGGGACGGTGAAGGGGGCGAGCTTACGCCGAGAGAGTCTACTGCTGTTCCGACATACCCTCTAAGTAAACTAGACTACACTGGGGAAGCGAACCCGTAGGGTTGCTGCGGAGGCCACTACCTACCCAATGGGGGAGGAGTTTACGTGAAGAATACACATATGGACTGGCCCATGGGGCAGTACGCATATGGAGTCCCTGGGATGGCTCCACCTGGGTAGGGGGAGACTCATCTGACAGGTGACAGCAGAGCTGACTCTGCTAAGGGAAAGACACAGACTCACCGTAGGGAGTTTTAGACTGTGGACAATTACACATATGGGACCGCTCACGTAGAGGGATTGAAACATATGGAACCCAGCCAACAGACAACGTCAGTGACAGATGTTGGCCTGGCATCAGACACTCCGCAATGTCCGAGCCAAAGGGGGAGGCGGAGGAACTCGACAGGGTTCACCAAGCGGGGAACGCGACTGGAGTCAAAGATGCACATATCCGGCCCAAGGGGCCAGAATGGCATTGCAAGCCGACACTTAGAGTGGGCTCAACGCCTCTACCGGCTAGTAGAAGCGAGTACACGGGAAGATACCGGCTCTACACGTAGGCTATAGAATCTAGCGAACGTGTTAGGTGTCGCCCAGCCCGCAGTTCTACAGATATCTGTCAGCGAGGCGCCATGAGCCAGCGCCCAGGAAGAGGCCACTTCTCTGGCGGAGTGGGCTCTCAACCCAAGCGGGCAAGGCACACCCTGGGATTCGTATGCCAGGGCGATGGCATCCACTATCTAGTGGGCCATCCTCTGCTTGGAGACAGCATTTCCCTTCTGCTGGCCTCCGTAACAGACAAAGAGCTGATCTGAGGTCCAGAAGCTTTGCGTTCTGTCTATGTACACACGCAGAGCGCGGACAGGACAGAGCAAAGCTAGGGCTGGGTCTGCCTCCTCCGAAGGCAGCGCTTGCAGGTTCACTTCCTTGATCTCTGAAGGGAGTATCAGGAACCTTGGGCACATATTCGGGCCGGGGTCTCAGGAAGACGTGAGAGTCACCGGGCCCAAATTCTAGGCACGATTCGTCGACCGAAAATGCGTGCAGATCCCCTACCCTCTTAAGCGAAGCCAATGCAACCAGGAGGACGGTCTTAAGAGACCGTGCTTTTAACTGGACTGATTGCAAAGGTTCGAAGGGATGACCCCAGAGAGATGTAAGAACCAGGGTCAGATCCCAAGAGGGTATGGAGGGAGGGCAAGGATGATTTAATCTCCTTGCCCCCCTCAGGAATATGATGATCAGATTGTGCTTCCCCAGGGACTTGCCATCTACTGCATGGTGATGTGCGGCGATAGCGGCAGCATACACCTTGAGGGTGGAAGGAGACAGCCTTCGATCCAAGCCCTCTTGCAGGAAGGAAAGCACAGATCTGACTGAGCATGATCGGGGGTCCTCTCGGTGAGAGGAGCACTATTCAACGAACAAGGTTCCACTTCAAAGCATAGAGGCTTCCTCGTGGAAGGAGCTCTAGCGGAAGTGATGGTGTCTACGACCGCTTGTGGGAGATCACTCAGAACCTCCGCAGCCCGTCCAGGGACCACACGTGGAGGTTCCACAGGTCAGGACGCGGGTGCCATAGGGAGCCCCGTCTCTGAGTCAGGAGGTCCTTCCTCAGAGGAATCGGCCAGGGAGGGGCTGTTGTGAGGAGCATAGGTCCGAAAACCAGGTCCGAGTGGGCCAGTATGGAGCCACTAACAAGACCTGCTCCTCGTCCTTCCTGACCTTGCACAGGAGCTGTGCGAGAAGGCTCACTGGGGAAAACGCATATTTGCATAGGCCCCGGGGCCAGCTGTGTGCCAGGGCATCTGTGCTGAGCGTGCCACCGGTCAGGGAATAGAACCACTGGCAGAGGGCTGTTTTTGGGGAGGCAACAGAACCATCTGGGCCTCGCCGAAGTGCTGCCAGATCAGCTGGACCGCCTGGGGATGGAGCCGCCACTCGCCCGTAAGTGGAGGCTGCCGTGAGAGCTCGTCGGCTGCACGGTTGAGCACACCTGGGACATGAATGGCACGAAGCGACCTCAGATGCTTCTGAGTTGCGACATGCGATGGGAGCGTAGACCACCCTGATGGTTGATGTATGCAACGGCCGCAGTGCTGTCCGAGTGGACCAGTACGTGCTTGCCTGACAGCAGCTCCTTGAAGCGGCCCAGTGCAAGACGTATTGCTAGCAACTCCAGGCAATTGATATGCCAATACAGTTGAGGCCCTGTCCAAAGACCCGACACTGCATGCCCGTTGTACGTGGCCCCCCATCCGGTGGCAGAGGCATCTGTGGAGACCACAGCGTGCCTGAACACCTGTTCGAGGGGCACTCCCGCCCGCAGGAAGGAGGGGTCCTACCACCGGATGAGGGTGCGATGGCAGCTCGGTGTCACAGGGACACGGAGCGTACTGCGCTGCCACGCCCATCTCGGGACCCGGCCGCGGAGCCAGTGTTGAAGCGGCCTCATATGGAGCAATCTGAGCGGCGTGACCGCAGCTGCAGATGCCATATGCCCCAGGAGCCTCTGAAAGTTTTTCAGTGGGGCTGCTGTCCTGCGCTTGAGCATACTCAGGCAGTTCAACACCGACTGGATGTGCTCCTCGGTGAGGTGCGCAGTCCGGGCGACCGAGTCTAGCTCGAGACTGAGGTAAGAGATCCTCTGCCCGGGGGTGAGTTTGCTCTTGTCCCAGTTGACCCGAAGACCCAACCGGCTGAGGTGAGCTAGAACCATGTCCCCGTGTTCGCACAACTGCTCTTGCGAACTGGCCAGGATTAACCAGTCGTCGAGGTAGTTGAGGATGCGAACACCCTGTTGCTTGAGGGAAACAAAGACCGCCTCCGCAATCTTCGTAAAGACGCGGGGTGACAGGGCCAGCCCGAAGGGTAGGACTTTGTACTGATATGCTCGACCCTCGAACACAAACCGTAGGAAGGGTCTGTGGCGAGGCAAAATCGAGATATAAAAGTACGCGTCCTTCAGGTCGATCGCTGCAATCCAATCCTGGGGACGGACATATTCGAGAATGCGCTTCTGCGTGAGCATCTTGAATGGCAGCCTGTGAAGGTACTGGTTCAAGACGCGCAGATCCAGGATTGGCCGTAGCCCACCGCCCTTTTTGGGTACAATGAAGTAGGGGCTGTAGAACCCCGACTTCATATCGGCTGGAGGGACCGGCTCAATTGCATCCTTCGCCAGGAGGACAGCAATCTCCACCCGGAGAACAGGTGCGTTGTCCAGTGACACCTGAGTGTAGTGGACACCCCTGAAAACCAGGGGATGCCGGGCTAATTGAATCGCATAGCCAAGTCTGATAGTACGAATGAGCCAGCGGGACGGGCTGGAAAGTGCTTCCAGACACCGAGCCAGCAGGACCAAAGGCACCACAGACGTACCAGGGGTGGGGCAGTGAGGCAGAGTACGGGGACCCGACTCGGACGGCATGGAAGCGGCCCGGAGTGTGGTCAGACTCTGCGAGGTAGCAGTGTGAATGGGAGACGGCACATGGGGTGCAGCCTGAACCATCACACTGGAACCTGCTGGTGAAGTGAGAGGGGGCTGAGAGTGACGAGGCGGGGCCTTGCACACTGCCAGCCACACCCTCTTGGGACCTGGAGGATAAGATAACAGTTCTACTTCGTGGGTACCACTGGACTCCGGAGAGCCAGCGGCGGAACAGACCAAAATTCTCCACCCGGCCCTCCTCCGGGGAGGGAGCGATGCGAGCATCACCCCCTGAAGAACTGTTTACCTCAGCTCCAGGTCGCCATTTCTCCAGGACCGCTTCTCGCTTGCCAAATGGGTTGGCTGTGCTGAGCGGGCTGGGTTTTAGGCCAGCTTGTGAGATGAGAGCATCAAGAAAGCGTACTTTGACGACAACACACCTCTGCAAGACTGGCCAGGTGTTTCCGGACCACCATTGGTGGACATTGTCTGGCCAGGGGCCTGCGCTATGACTTGCATCATGCGTAGCTCAACCCCGACTCAGAACTACGCAATGAGTGCTTTGGCCTTCCACGGACTTGCCGGGGGCCAAGACCCATGCGGGGCAGAGGTGGTGTGCCCGTAGCACTGCCACCCCACCACAGAGGGTAGTGAGAGAGAAAAAACTTAATGCAGATTATGGCCCTTTTGGCATTCCATATTTGACACCAAAAATGGCTTCCAAACTGCCAAGTTTTTCCATGCACATACGGGCTAAGGACAGGGGGCAGGGCAAGGCAAGCACGCGTCGCACGACGCCCCCAGGGGCCCGGGAAGCATGGTTGTTAAGTCTGAATCTGATTCAGCATGAGCACATCACAAAGAATGGAACGCTCAGCCTCATCTTCATGTCCAGAGCCCAACAACCCTCTCTCCAATGTAGCAGTCGACATCTGATCCTCTGCTGGAGTGCTGACTAGATGCTAGGTCCCCCAGAGAAGGACCAGCAATCCACCCAGAAGCTACCAGCCATGTGGGACAGTGAACTGGGCGCCGACATGGCCATGTTGTTATTAAACATGAACCACCCACGAACACAGTCACAACATGTTTGTGATGCACTAGAGGAGTGGGGGGCCCACGGAGCATGGCTCGGCGGGTATTGCCCCACTGTGATCCTCTGGTCACCCAGGCATATTTGCCAAAGTAGTACTTTTCTGGGGGAATAAGTGAGGGGACTCCACCTCAATTAAGGCACTCGAGTCTCGACCGCGCATCTAGAGCGCCGGACAACGCGCTGGGTTGCCATGGCAACGTGCGCCGTCAGCCGGGAGCTCGACGGCACACGGCGCGCTGAGCGCTCAAGCCCTTACGAGAAAGGCGAGACGAACAGCGCGCCATCGTGGGCATACTCTCACAAGAGAGTATGAACCACCCACAAACACAGTCTCAGCACGCTAAGCAGACATGAGAGAAAGTGATTGTGGCCGTCAGTGAGGATAGGAAACGACCGCCTCCAGAAACGCACGGACAGAATGACGTCTTGAAAAAAGACGCAGTGTCTGTCTGTGAAGCTCTTTTAGAAGGGGAAGAGTCAGCTCTCTCGTGCTGAAGCACACAGGGAGTGAGGCGATGTGTTCTGGTACACCACTCCCCGAACACACCGGGAGGAACCGGCCCAAATCGCAACAGACAACTGCGTTTTCTATGGGAAATTCAGTTGCTGTTAAAACAGCAGTTGAGAGCTTAAGCTCAGGCTCCCCGGGAAGCTCACGACCTCGCTGTTGTGCCTTAACACCAACACAAACAGATGCTGACTCTTCAAGAAGGCTGTTTAGTTTCACTCTTGTGAAGTCTGAAAGCTGGACACCAACTATTGGCTCCGAAGCGAAAGACAGAGTGCGATTCCATCTGCTTCCTATTTATATACACCTGTCGGAGGCGGTGCGCATTATGCAAATATCGCAAGCCAATTCCATTGGCTTGTTTTAGTTCACTTGAAGCTCATAGGGCTCTCTAGCGATATCCCAATTCATCGGTCACTACTGACGTACGTCGAACGTAACCGAATGAAAGTGAACTAAAACTTAATAGTATGTATCATTTAAACTCATTGTTGAGACAATTAAAAGCTGCAAAAGACTGTGTGGTGGTGGTGGGTGTTGTTACAAACTGAACATAGCCCCTCCCTGTTTTCTTGGCTCCTCCTTCAAATAATCATAGCCTGCTGTTTGAAAACAATAACAAATTCTTTTATCAATACATGCTTAATGTGCAAATCAACATTTGGATTGCAATTTCTAGTTATAAAATCTAAACATATTGTGTGAGATAAACAGGTCACAATAACTTACCTAACTAGTCTTTCGCATCTTTACTGATATTTCTCTCACCATCTACTCCTTCAGACTGCATTCTGATATAAATGTATCAATCATTAAATACATGAACACAATCTCACACTGCACTTAAACACACTACAATATTTTAAAAATATAATACAAAATTATCATTTCTATAATATAATTTGGAAAGAAAATTCACTGTATCAGACTATCTATATTCTAAAAGAGTAAAATGAAACCCACCGTCTATGATGACAACATCATCATAGCTTTCTGATATGTCATCTGCAATAAATAATGAAAAATGAAATGTGATAGGCCTAGTAAATGACCATGCATATTCAAATAATATGAAAAATTAAAGAAATAAACCTGTAGCACAATGTTTCAATCCAACAGTGATTACATCATCATAATTTTCTGTTTTAAATTGTTGTTCTCTAAATAAGTTAAAAGAAAGAGGAAAAACAAACTGATTTATACTGTTTACAGGCCCAATAATTTTAACTTGAAGTGAAATTTTATAATCAGTCACTGACCTGTTGGACCTTTAGAGGTGGTGACATCATTATAGTAGTCAGGTGTGACTCCTACTGCAGATTCTGATATTAAAAATGTGCAATAATCATTTTCATAAAAACATAATTAACACTGTGCTCCATTCTGTTTTACTGTGAATTATAAAATAATTACTTTGTGTAAATATTAAATATGTTTATTTTATATGGATTTTATTTATTTAAGATATTTAACATTCAGTAATGTTAACTTGCTAAGTGGAAGATTTTGATTCATTTCACATGTTTCTATGTAGCATGTAATATTATTATATTTCAGTCCTCTAACCTGAAAGAAAATTATTAGCCTCTTCATACCCAGAATACTGTTCTTCAGAAAGGACACGTCCTGTTATAAAGGAGTAGAACCATAAAAAACATGTTTACAATCACAACCAGCTAAAATCCCAACTTGGGATCCACATATAAATCTATGCAATTTACTCCACTCATTCCCCTGAGTACAGTGATTACCCTGTTGATCTCCTAAATCAGACACTCAGACACTTACACCCTATGAGTGAAGAGATGGTGTCTATTAGTAGGTCTGTGAATCTCCTCATAACGGCCTCAGTCGTGCTCCTGTGTCTCCTCTTAGAGAGAGCTGTGAGTGTAGAGAGACAAACCTGCTGTCAGTTCACAACACATGACTGATCACACACTGAATAAGACACAATATGACAGTCTCTGGATCTCTCCTACCTCTCCTCATCACTCTGTTCTGCTGAATCAGTATAAGCAGTGGCACTAAGAGCAGTAAGAGCACAACTCCCAGTACAATCACAAGCACAGAGAGAGACGGAGGAGTTTGTGAACGAGAGACTGATGTTGAGCTCACTGTCTGAGAAACTGGAAGAGAAGATGATGTTGTTGTGGCAGGAGTAGTGGACACTGACAAATCTGTCAAAACAGACACAGATACATTTAAAATCATGCAAATAACAAATAGTATAAGCATTAAAAATATGTAAGAATGATTAATATTGGTCAGTGTTTTCTGTGACCTGCACAGGTGAGTCCAGCGTGCTCTTTGTTGGAGCAGTCAGTGTGGTTCTTCAGGGAGAGAGGACAGTCCCACAGGTGAATCTCATTCCCTCTGCACTCGACTCTGTTCAGCCACACAACACCTTCACCAGCACCAAAGACTGAATTCCCATCAGCCTTCAGTGCTGCTCCACAACCCAGCTGTCTGCAGACCACCTGAGCATCACTGATGTCCCACAGATCATCACAGACTGAGCCCCACACAACGTTATGATACACCTCCAGCCTCCCAGAGCACCGGCCCTCCCCTCCACTCAGTCTGAGAGGAACATGATCTAAATCACAGACAAGTAGACATTATTATTGGCCAACAGAATTCTGTCAGAACAGCGACACCTACAGTGGGGTATGTGTGTCGTGTGATATCAAATCCTGTTGGTGTACCCAGAACAAAATCACATACATGCATCTCATATGGCTGTTATGATTTTTATGTTCTTCTACATCAAATGGACTTACTGTTCATTACAGTAGGAGTCATACACTGTCTCTGATGTAGAGATGTGGAGCAAGACAAATG
Organism: Culter alburnus; assembly: GCA_028476615.1. Taxonomy (NCBI): domain Eukaryota; kingdom Metazoa; phylum Chordata; class Actinopteri; order Cypriniformes; family Xenocyprididae; genus Culter; species Culter alburnus. Next base: position 2,050 of record JAOTNS010003050.1, on the reverse strand, counting down.
AGGGGACTCATGAGTCTCCTGTTCTGTAATCACAATCACAAAATAATATACACAATTCATATAACTTACTGTTGTAATTACTGTTGTTTTTTAGTGATGAAAATTGCATCAGTCTTACCTGAGCAGGTGATTTGGGCCACTTCATCTCTGTCACAGTCATTCTGTCCCCAGGGTGAAGATGGACACTGCCACAGATTTGAATCATGTGGTCGACATTTCATTTCATCCAGCCAGTTACGAGCTGATTCAACTCTTGGTGTAGAATCAGACAAAACACCAGATCTTCCACAGTTCAGCTCTTGACAGATCAGACTCACTGTGTCTCTGTCCATCTTATTGTAACACACATTACCCCAGGATCCATTGTAGAAAACCTCCACATTCCCCTCACAGCCATCTGTTAACCTGATATCTTTAAACTCTATATGGAAGTAAAAAAAAAAAAAAAAAAAGTACATTTTAAAAGTGAGCATTATGGGTGTGTAAATGTGTTGAAGTTTCTACAAACTGTAAGTTTAATTTAAACATATATATATATATATAATGTATAGTATAGCACCATGTTTACCTGAGCACACGACTCCTACATCCTCCTTGTGTTGACAGTCATGTTTTCCCCAGCCTGGAGAAGAGCAGCTCCACAGGGACGTCTCATTCCCCTCACACTCCACCTCATCCAGCCATATGGGTCCAGAACCAGGACCAAACCAGGCTGGTACCTGCTGGTTACTGAGGGCCACTCCACACTGCAGCTGTCTGCACACCACATGGGCATCTTTAATATCCCAGGAGTCATCACACACTGTCCCCCATGAGCCGCTGTGAAAAACCTCCAGCCTCCCTGCACAGTCTCCCCCAGAACCCACCAGCCTGATGGACCCGCGACCTGATATTCAGAGAAAGAGAAACACATTAGTGATCACTAACAACTGAAGAATCTGCCCAGATGTTGCTCTTCTCACCAAGGCAGGTGATTGACAGCTGTTGTGTGGAGCTGCAGTTGAGATTTGTGGAGAGCTGCAGTTCCCCAGATGAGCTTCACTCCCAGAGCACTGAAGCCCGACACACTCATGACTGTGGTCAGACTGGATGAAGAGGAGCCGGAGAAGTTCAGCACAGAGCCACAGCCCAGCTGTCTGCAGACCACAGAGGATTCAGTGAGACTCCAGGAGTCCAGCAGAACTCTCCTCCAGACCTGATGGATGGAAACTTCACCTCCCCCTCACACTGTCTCTCTCCAGACACCGCACCAGACCATCATGAACAGCCGAGAGAATCTGAGGAGAATATCTGACGTTTTACTAAAATAAGATTGTGTTGGAACATAGTGAGAAAGTGTTTATATTATAAAGAGAGTTTTCCAGTATTATAATGCTCTCAGTGTCAATAAGTTTACCAGAGCAGATGACTCACATCTCGTCTATGAGAACATTCAGCTCGACTCCATGAGAGATGGAACATTCTGAGAGTTTTGTTTCATTCCCGTCACAATCAAACACATCAGCCCAGATTTCACCACTTCCCTCTCCAACCAGTCTGATCCCACAACAGACACAGCAATCCACATTCACTGTCTACAGAGAACACGGCAGCTCTCATATCCCAGCAGCATCACACACTGTGCCCCATTTACTGATGAACCGAAGCTCCACTCTTCCAGAACAAGAGTCTGAACCATTCTTTAGTTTGGCCTCTGTGTAACTGAATAAAGACAGAGTGTTAAAATAAAAATAATGCAGTTGACAGAGCAGATATACTGTATAAATATAATGAAGAGACATGAATATTTATAATTTACCTGAACAGATCAGTCCCACATTATGTCACTGTGCAGCGTCTTTGTGTGATGATGATATTGAGCAAAATGAAATCTGAGACTCATTTCCTCTGCACTGAATCTCTTGTGTCCACATCTGAGCGTCTCCTTGCCAAAGCATCTTCTCCCAGCACCTGTACAGGAGCCCACAGTCCAGCTCTCTACACACAACCTCTGCATCCTGCTGGTCAAAGGCCGCAGCACACACTGAAAACCCCACGTCGATTATGAAAC
>JAOTNS010003049.1:0-66972 GCA_028476615.1 Culter alburnus | reverse complement strand
AGAAATGTGAGACAAGTGACGTTTAACAACAAGGACCAAAGCGGATAAAATATAGAATATATCCTACCATTAACCAGTGCGGTGAAATTCGCAGCTGTAATGAACATCATACCCATCTGGCCCCTTTTACACAGGCATCAGATATAACACTTCTCCATGATTAAAATGTAAATATGCAATGAAGTCTGGTGTGAGAAATGGTTCTCCAAAAACTCAATGCAAGCATCGCGACATGCAGTATATTCTCTTCTCTTATATATATATATATATATTAGAGGATCTTGGGACCTTTCATGTCATAATCGATGAAAATCTCTGCTATTGTGATCTCAAGCCACAATGCGCCCACAATAAAACTAATTGCCCGTTTCACAGACAAGGCGTAAGCTAGTACCAGAAATAAAAGGGATTTGAGCTGTCTTGACTGAAAGAAACTTTCATACATATCTTAAAAATATTCATGGCCGTTGTTTGTCTGACGATGCACCCCAATGTTTTTTTCTAAGGGACTGTATAAAAAAGCTATTTAAATGTCCTAAATAATAAGGCTAATTCCTGGTTAATCTAGGACCTGTCGTGGAAACCAGGCCTACATTACAATGTTCTCAGTAAGATAGTAGTGAAGCACGTGGATGCATTTTCGTTCAGATCCCAACCTAAAGCACATATTCAGCTCTAAACCCAACCTGTACCAACTGTCATGAGTACAGGAGAAAACCAAAGCAAAACTTCGATAACATGGCTGTGAAATGAGGCTTTAACCTGGGCGCCTCGTAGGCATTTTGTACCCCGAGCAGGGCTCTGGGTCGTCCTGTGGAATCTACACCACCTCCCGTAGTTAGCAGGGTTAAAGGGCCTTCTTTCCCTCCGTCCATCATGCCTCTGCCACAACCCGATCATCCTCATCCTCGATCTTCAGAAACTCCTCACACTGGAATACACACACAGAAAGCATCAGTGTACAAGTACATCATATAGGACACCTACTATATGAATTATTACAAACACCAAAGGACAGTTACCTGCTTGAAGGAGGTTCATCTGTCTCCTGTACAACATAGTCTAAAGAGCTCTGAATCTACTCCTCAATTTACACTGAGCGAGGAGGGAAAACAGAAAGTCAATAAACTAGGCCGGCATTAAAATTGTTGAAGACCACACTAACCTATTAAACCGCTACATATCAACCATATCCAGCAAAAACTTGATCTTTCTAAGCAAATTGTGTGTGTTTTTGAATAGTTTTAATCAAATTTGTCGTATGCCTTTTGTTTGAAGGCCCATTCGCATTAAGGAAAAAAGGTAACCACTGTTTAGGGTCCAATGAACAATATTAAGAGGGTGTTATTAGCATGCATGGATATTAGTGTGTATTACGCACTTATAAAGCTGATTCTGCATGACCATATTCCAACCCCTTAATCATACCCAATTCCTAAACTAAAGGCAAATTTGTAAGATTTTGGATTAAAAATATCCAAAAACCCTAGACCAAATGGTATTTATATTTTTGTTGACTGTGTGTACTACATTATCCAAATGTTTACAAGATCTTTAAAGAGAGAAATAGCAATTTAATTAAAACGGACACGGAAGTTGTCGTGCGTTGCTATCATGAACCTTCGACTAGGGGCTGCAAAAAATATCTTGGAGAGAAAACGAACCCAACGGAAGTCAGATATTTTGACAAACCCTTAATTCACAGATTTTGGCATTTCCAGGACGTTGTACGTAACGAACTCCTCCTGAGGATTAATCAGATCAAGTGTCATTTTGGTTCAGTCTAATTAAAGCCTTTGTGACGTTAAATTGCGAAGATCTAGAGTTTCACTGGAAGGGCGGTCCGTGGCAGGCTGCAAAGTTGGATGTTTAGCATGAAACAGGACGTTGTTGTAATCAGACAAAACAATGTGGATCTGCCCCAAACTTCACAGGCTTAGTAGAGGTCTGACATGAGACATCTTCATAAAATATCAGTTACAGTCAGAGCGCCAACTGAAGCCAAAGGGAATTACAGGTTTTACACTGATCACTCCTCATGGAGATTTAACCAGATACCACATATTGTTGTCAGTTAATCGAAGACCTTAGCGGATGAGTAAATATCAAAGTCTTGAGTTTCGGCGTGAAGGGCGGTCCGGGCGGCCTGACAAAGTCGATGTTGCGCCATGAAGGAGGAATAACTGTTGGAACTGAAGGGATACTAGTCCGTCTGCTCAAATTCACATGTCGTGATAAGAGTCCTAGCCTAAAGAGTCTATATGATATATCAGTTTAGTCATAGCGCCACTGTGGCAACAGGAAGGGCATGCTTTATCTGTAATTCACTACCAGATTCACCATTCCTCATGCCACGAGTACCAGACATGCTAGAACACGTTAAATCATGCAACACTTAGCTGAGTGCTATGTTGCGATTAACGCCACGAAAGCAAACGGAATTGTTGTAACTCAGGCATACAATGTCCGATCTGCTTCCAAACTTCACGTGTTCGATGATAGTCCTGGCCGAAGACATCAACATGGCAAAATTCAGTTACGGTAAAAGCGCACACCTGGTGGCCGCAGGAAGTGTGCATTTCGAAATGACTTTGGCATAATTCTCCTGTATTCATCACTTAATGCATGACGCCCACTGTTCACTGGTTTTCTGAGGCCAAAGGGTGGCGGTGAGCCCGGTGCGAGGGCCTCTCAACGCTGCTTGCAGCTTTAATTAGGGCCGAGCGATGGGGTGAGGACCCTATTGGAATTGCTCGTTAGTAGTATATTAGTATTAGGCCCGAGCACCGATGGTGTGAGGACCCTATTGTAATTGCTCGCCAATTCTATTCTCTTTTCCAAAATGAATCGCATTTTTGAGGGCCCTAAACGTTCTCAAAAATCATGAAAACTTTGCACACGCATCAGAAGTGGTGAAAATTACACTATGATTGGGTTTCAGAATTAGGTGGGCAAAATGGCTCGATATAGCGCACCTACAAAATTTCAATTAAGCCCTTCGTGCTACATTTCACGTACAGTTATGAAATTCGGTAGACAAGATGTAACAGCCCATTACCTACAAAAAAGCCCTGGGGTGCAAGTGTGTAAACCCAACGGAAGTGAGATATTTTGAATGTTCTCTACAAATTTGGCAGTTTTTGCCATTCCAGACTTGTACTTTAACGAAACTCCTCCTAGAGCTTTAATCAACAACATCATATTTGGTCAGTCTAATCTAAAGGCCTTTGTGACGTTTGAAATTGCGAAGATCTAGAGTTTTCGCTGAAGGGCGGTCTGTGGGGCCTGACAAAGTTCGATGTTCCCATGAAACAGGAAGTTGTTGTAACTCGGGATACACGTCTGATCTGCCCAAACTTCCATGTTTTATTAGAGTCCTGACCTGAAGACATCTCTATGGCAATATTCAGTTACAGTCATAGCGCCCCCTGGGGGCAACAGGAAATTACATGTTTTACACTGTGATTAACTCCTCCTAGAGATTTAATCAGATAATGTCATTTTTGGTCAGTCTAATCTTAAGACCTTAGTGATGATAAATATCAAAGATCTTGAGGTTTTCGTTGAAGGGCGTGTCTGTGGCGGACTGACAAAGTCTGATGTTTCGCCATGAAGAGGAACTGTTGTAACTCAGGCATACTATGTCTGATCTGCCCCAAACTCACATGTGTGATAAAAGTCCTGGCCTAAAGACATCTATATGACAATATTCAGTTTGCTATAGCCATCTGTTGGCAGCAGGAAGTGTGGCACTTTTACATGATTTTGCCATAATTCTCCTGTATTTACTCGCTCACATGCATGTCGCCCACTTTTCACTGTTTTTCTGAGGCCAACGGATGGCGGTGAGCCGGTGCGAGGGCCCTTTCATCGCTGCTTGCAGCTTTATTATTATTAGGGCCCGAGCACGATGGTGGAGGACCCTATTGGAATTGCTCCGTTTATTCTTCTTCTTCTTCTTCTCCAAAGTAAATCGCATTTTAGAGGGCCTAAACCTGCTCGAAAACTCATGAAACTTTGCACATGCGTCAGAAGTGGACAATTTACGGTGTATGGGTTCGGAATTGGGCGTGGCAAAATGGCTCGATAGCGCATCTAACGTACGCCCCGCTCGCTACATTTCACTAGGTTTTGAAATTCGGTACACACATTTATAAGCCCATACCTACAAAAAAGTCTCTTGGAGCGAAATCCGAACCGACAGGAAGTCAGATTTTGAATTAATTCACCGTTTTTTTGGCATTTCCAGACTTTGTACTTTACGAACTCCTAGAGCTTTTTTAATCAATGTCATATTGGTCAGTCTAATCTAAGTCCTTTGTGACTTAAATTGCGAAGATCTAGAGTTTTCACTGAAGGCGTGTCCGTGGCGCCCTGACAAAGTTTGATGTTTTCGCCATGAAACAGGAAGTTGTTGTAACTCAGGTATACAATGTCCGATCTGCCCCAAACTTCACATGTTTTATTAGAGTCCTCACCTGAAGACATCTTCATGACAATATTCAGTTACGTCATAGCGCCACCTGGGGCAACAGGAAATGACATGTTTTACACTGTGATTAACTCCTCCTAGAGATTTATCAGATCAATGTCATTTTTGGTCAGTCTAATCTAAAGGCCTTGTGACGTTAAATTGCGAAGATCTAGAGTTTTCGCTGAAGGGCGTCCGTGGCGGCATGACAAAGTCTGTTGTTTCGCCATGAAAAAGGAAGCCGTTGTAACTCAGGCATACAATGTCCGATCTGCTCCAAACTTCACATGTGTGATAAGAGTCCTGGCCTGAACATATCTATATGCCAATATTCAGTTAGTCATAGCGCCACCTGCTGGCAGCAGGAAGTGTGGCACTTTTACATGATTTTGCCATAATTCTCCTGTATTTACTCGCTTACATGCATGTTGCCCACTGTTCACTGTTTTCCTGAGGCCAACGGGTGGCGGTGTGGCCCGGGTGCGAGGGCCCTCTCAACGCTGCTTGCAGCTTTAATATTATATTATTATTATTATTCTCCAAAGTAATCGCATTTAGAGGGCCTAAAGTGCTCCAAAAACTCATGAAACTTTGCACACGCATCAGAAGTGGTGAAAATTTACGTCTGTTATGGGTTTCGAAATTGGGCTGGCAAATGGCTCGATAGCGCCATCTAACTACAGCCCCGCTCGCTACATTACACTAGGGTTTGAAATTCGTTTACACACATTTATCAGCCCAGTACCTACAAAAAATTCTCTTGGAGCGTAATCCGAAACGAACAGGAAGTCAGATTTTTGAATTAATTCACCGTTTTTGCATTTTCCAGACGTTGTACTTTAACGAACTCCTCCTAGAGATTTAGTCAGATCAATGTCATTTTGGTCAGTCTATCTAAAGACCTTTCTGACGTTAAATTGCGAAGATCTAGAGTTTTCACTGAAGGGCGTGTCCGTGGCGGCCTGACAAAGTTTGATGTTTTCGCCATGAAAAAGGAAGTTGTTGTAACTCAGACAAACAATGTCGGATCTGCCCCAAACTTCATGCTTTATTAGAGTCCTGACCTGAAGACATCTTCATAACAATATTCAGTTACAGTCATAGCGCCATCTGCAGGCAACAGGAAATGACATGTTTTACACTGTGATTAACTCCTCATAGAGATTTAACCAATCAACATCAAATGTTGTCAGTCTAATCTCAAGACCTTAGCAATGATAAATATCAAAGATCTTGAGTTTTCGCTGAAGGGCGTGTCTGTGGGCCTGACAAAGTCTGATGTTTCGCCTGAAAGAGGAAGCTGCTGTAACTCAGGCATACAATGTCCCGATCTGCTCCAAACTTCACATGTGTGATAAGAGTCCTGGCCTAAAGACATCTATATGACAATATTTAGTTAGTCATAGCGCCACGGCTGGCAACAGGAAATGGCATGCTTCACGATGTAATTCACTACCAGAGTCACATTTCTTTATGCCACGAAGTACCAAACATGCTAGAGACACGTTAAATCATGCAACACTTGGCTGAGTGCTAATTTATGCGATAACGCCAAGAAAGAAACAGGAAGTTGTTGTAACTCAGACATACAATGTCCAATCTGCTCCAAACTTCACATGTTCGATAATAGTCCTGGGCTGAAGACATCAACATGGCAAAACTTCAGTTACGGTCAAAGCCACCTGTTGGCCGCAGGAATTGTGGCATTTCGAAATGACTTTGGCATGATTCTCCTATAGGCACTCGCTTACATGCATGTCGTCCACTGTTCCGTTTTCTGAGGTCAACGGGTGGCGGTGAGCCCGGGTGCGAGGGCCCTTTCAACGCTGCTTGCAGCTTTAATTAGGCCCGAGCACCGATGGTGTGGACCCTATTGGAATTGCTCCGTTTATTATTATTATTATTATTATTATTATTTTATTATTATTCTCCAAAGTGAATCGCATTTGAGAGGGCCAAACATGCTCGAAAACTCACGAAACTTTGCACACGCGTCAGAAGTGGGGAAAATTTACGTCTGTTATGGGTTTCGGAATTGGGCGTGGCAAATGGCTCGATAGCGCCATCTAACGTACAGCCCCGCTCGCTACATTACACTAGGGTTTGAAATTCGGTACACACATTTATCAGCCAATACCTACAAAAATTCTCTTGGAGCGAAATCCGAAACTGAACAGGAAGTCAAATTTTGAATTAATTCACCGTTTTTGCATTTTCCAGAGGTTGTACTTTAACGAAACTCTCTAGAGATTTAATCAGATCAATGTCATTTTGGTCAGTCTAATCTAAAGGCCTTTGTGACGTTAAATTGCGAAGATTTAGAGTTTTCACTGAAGGGCGTGTCCGTGGCGGCCTGACAAAGTTTGATGTTTTCGCCATGAAATAGGAAGTTGTGTAACTCAGACAAACAATGTCGGATCTGCCCCAAACTTCACATGCTTATTAGAGTCCTGACCTGAAGACATCTTCATAACAATATTCAGTTACAGTTCATAGCGCCACCTGCAGGCTACAGGAAATGACATGTTTTTTACGTGGATTAACTCCTCATAGAGATTTAACCAGATCAACATCAAATGTTATCAGTCTAATCTTAAGACTTAGCGATGATAAATATCAAGATCTTGAGTTTTCGCTGAAGGGCGTGTCCGTGGCGGACTGACAAGTCTGATGTTTCGCCATGAAAGAGGAAGCTGCTGTAACTCAGGTATACTATGTCTGATCTGCTCCAAACTTCACATGTGGGATAAGAGTCCTGGCCTAAAGACATTATATGACATATTTAGTTAGTCATAGCGCCACCTGCTGCAACAGAAGTGGCATGCTTCACGATGTAATTCACTACCAGAGTCACATTTCATTATGCCACGAGTACAAACATGCTAGAGACACGTTAAATCATGCAACACTTGGCTGAGTGCTAATTTATGCGATTAACGCCACGAAAGAAACAGGAAGTTGTTGTAACTCAGACATACAATGTCCGATCTGCCAAACTTACATGTTCGATAATAGTCCTGGCCTGAAGACATCAACATGCAAAATTCATTTACGGTCAAAGCGCCACCTGTTGGCACAGGAAGTGTGGCATTTCGAAATGACTTTGGCATATTCTCCTGTATTCACTCGCTTACATGCATGACGCCCGCTGTTCACTGGTTTTCCTGAGCAGGGTGGCGGTGAGCCGTGCGAGGGCCCTCTCAACGCTGCTTGCAGTTTAATAGGGCCGAGCACCGATGGTGTGAGGACCCTATGGAATTGCTCCGTTTATTTATTATTATTATTATTATTATTATTATTATTATTAGGGCCGAGCACCGATGGTGTGAGGACCCTATTGGAATGCTCCGTTATTATTTATTATTATTATTATTATTATTATTTCTTCTCCAAAGTGAACGCATTGAGAGGGCCTAAACGTGCTCGAAAACTCACGAAACTTTGCACACGCGTCAGAAGTGGTGAAAATTTACGTCTGTTATGGTTTCGGAATTGGGCGTGGCAAAATGGCTCGATAGCGCCATCTAACGTACAGCCCCGCTCGCTACATTACACTAGGGTTTTGAAATTCGGTACACACATTTATCAGCCCAATACCTACAAAAATTCTCTTGGAGCGAAATCCGAAACTGAACAGGAAGTCAGATATTTGAATTAATTCACCGTTTTTTGCATTTTCGACGTTGTACTTTAACGAACTCCTCCTAGAGATTTAATCAGATCAATGTCATTTTGGTCAGTCTAATCTAAAGGCCTTTGTGACGTTTAAATTGCGAAGATTTAGAGTTTCACTGAAGGGCGTGTCCGTGGCGGCCTGACAAGTTTGATGTTTTCGCATGAAACAGGAAGTTGTTGTAACTCAGACAAACATGTCCGATCTGCCCCAAACTTCACATGCTTTATTAGAGTCCTGACCTGAAGACATCTTCATAACAATATTCAGTTACAGTCATAGCGCCCCTGCAGGAAACAGGAAATGACATGTTTTACACTGTGATTAACTCCTCATGGAGATTTAACCAGATCAACATCATATGTTATCAGTCTAATCTTAAGACCTTAGCGATGATAAATATCAAAGATCTTGAGTTTTCGGTGAAGGGCGTGTCCGTGGCGGACTGACAAAGTCTGATGTTTCGCAATGAAAGAGGAAGCTGCTGTAACTCAGGTATACTATGTCTGATCTGCTCCAAACTTCACATGTGTGATAAGAGTCCTGGCCTAAAGACATCTATAGGACAATATTTAGTAGTCATAGCGCCACCTGCTGGCAACAGGAAGTGGCATGCTTCACGATGTAATTCACTACCAGAGTCACATTTCATTATGCCACGAAGTACCAAACATGCTAGAGACACGTTAAATCATGCAACACTTGGCTGAGTGCTAATTTATGCGATTAACGCCACGAAAGAAACAGGAAGTTGTTGTAACTCAGACATACAATGTCCGATCTGCTCCAAACTTCACATGTTCGATAATAGTCCTGGCCTGAAGACATCAACATGGCAAAATTCAGTTACGGTCAAAGCGCCACCTGTTGGCCACAGGAAGTGTGGCATTTCGAAATGACTTTTGGCATAATTCTCCTGTATTCACTCGCTTACATGCATGTTGCCCACTGTTCACTGTTTTCCTGAGGCCAACGGGTGGCGGTCAGCCCGGGTGCGAGGGCCCTCTCAACGCTGCTTGCAGCTTTAATTATTATTATTCTTCTTCTCCAAAGTAAATTGCATTTTAGAGGGCCTAAACGTGCTCGAAAACTCACGAAACTTTGCACACGCATCAGAAGTGGTGAAAATTTACGTCTGTTATGGGTTTCGGAATTGGGCGTGGCAAAATGGCTCGATAGCGCCATCTAACGTACAGCCCCTCTCGCTACATTTCACTAGGGTTTTGAAATTCAGTACACACATTTATAAGTCCAATACCTACAAAAAAGTCTCTTGGAGCGAAATCCGAAACCAAACAGGAAGTCAGATATTTTGAGTTAATTCACCGTTTTTTGCATTTTCCAGACGTTGTACTTTAACGAACTCCTCCTAGAGATTTAATCAGATCAATGTCATATTTGGTCAGTCTAATCTAAAGGCCTTTGTGACGTTAAATTGCGAAGATCTAGAGTTTTCACTAAAGGGCGTGTCCGTGGCGCCCTGACAAAGTTTGATGTTTTCGCCATGAAACAGGAAGTTGTTGTAACTCAGACAAACAATGTCGGATCTGCCCCAAACTTCACATGCTTTTAGAGTCCTAACCTGAAGACATCTTCATAACAATATTCAGTTACAGTCATAGCGCCACCTGCAGGCAACAGGAAATGACATGTTTTACACTGTGATTAACTCCTCATGGAGATTTAACCAGATCAACATCATATGTTGTCAGTCTAATCTTAAGACCTTAGCGATGTAAATATCAAAGATCTTGAGTTTTGGTGAAGGGCGTGTCCGTGGCGGCCTGACAAGTCTGATGTTTCGCCATGAAAGAGGAAACTGTTGTAACTCAGGCATACTATGTCCGATCTGCTCCAAACTTCACATGTGTGATAAGAGTCCTGGCCTAAAGACATCTATATGATAATATTCAGTTAGTCATAGCGCCACCTGCTGGCAACAGGAAGTGCCATGCTTTATACTGTAATTCACTACCAGATTCACATTTCATCATGCCACGAAGTACCAGACATGCTAGAAACACGTTAAATCATGCAACACTTGGCTGAGTGCTAATGTATGCGAATAACGCCACGAAAAGAACAGAAGTTGTTGTAACTCAGGCTACAATTCCGATCTGCTTCAAACTTCCGTGTTCAATGATAGTCCTGGCCTGAAGACATCAACATGGCAAAATTCAGTTACGGTAAAAGCGCACCTGTTGGCCGCAGGAAGTGTGGCATTTCGAAATGACTTTGGCATAATTCTCCTGTATTCACTCACTTAAATGCATGACGCCCACTGTTCACTGTTTTCCTGAGGCCAACGGGTGGCGGTGAGCCCGGGTGCGAGGGCCCTCTCAACGCTGCTTGCAGCTTTAATTATTCTTATTCTTCTTCTTCTCCAAAGTGAATCGCATTTTAGAGGGCCTAAAGTGCTCGAAAACTCATGAAATTTGCACACGCGTCAGAAGTGGTGAAAATTTACGTCTGTTATTGGTTTCGGAATTGGGCGTGGCAAAATGGCTCGATAGCGCCATCTAACGTACAGCCCCGTCGCTACATTACACTAGGGTTTTGAAATTCGGTACACACATTTATCAGCCCAGTACCTACAAAAAATTCTCTTGGAGCGAAATCCGAAACCGAACAGGAAGTCAGATATTTTGAATTAATTCACCGTTTTTTGCATTTTCCAGACGTTGTACTTTAACGAACTCCTCCTAGAGATTTAATCAGATCATGTCATTTTTGGTCAGTCTAATCTAAAGGCCTTGTGACGTTAAATTGCGAAGATCTAGAGTTTTTCACTGAAGGCGTGTCCGTGGCAGCCTGACAAAGTTTGAGTTCGCCATGAAACAGGAAGTTGTTGTAACTCAGACAAACAATGTCGGATCTGCCCCAAACTTCACATGCTTTATTAGAGTCCTGACCTGAAGACATCTTCATAACATATTCAGTTACAGTCATAGCGCCACCTGCAGGCACAGGAAATGTCATGTTTTACACTGTGATTAACTCCTCATGGAGATTTAACCAGATCAACATCATTTGTCAGTCTAATCTTAAGACCTTAGCGATGATAAATATCAAAGATCTTGAGTTTTCGGTGAAGGGCTGTCTGTGGCGGCCTGACAAGTCTGATGTTTCGCCATGAAAGAGGAACTGCTGTAACTCAGGCATACTATGTCCGATCTGCTCCAAACTTCATATGTGTGATAAGAGTCCTAGCCTAAAGACGTCTATATGATAATATTCAGTTAGTCATAGCGCCACTGCTGGCACAGGAAGTGGCATCTTTAACTGTAATTCACTACCAGATTCACATTTCATCATGCCACGAAGTACCAGACATGCTAGAACACGTTAAATCATGCAACACTTGGCTGAGTGCTAATGTATGCGATTAACGCCACGAAAGAACAGGAAGTGTTGTAACTCAGGCATACAATGTCCGATCGGCTTCAAACTTCACGTGTTCAATGATAGTCCTGCTGAAGACATCAACATGGCAAAATCAGTTACGGGAAAAGCGCCACCTGTTGGCCGCAGGAAGTGTGGCATTTTGAAATGACTTTGGGCATAATTCCTCCTGTATTCACTCACTTAAATGCATGACGCCCACTGTTCACTGTTTTCCTGAGGCCAACGGGTGGCGGTGAGCCCGGGTGCGAGGGCCCTCTCAACGCTGCTTGCAGCTTTAATGATTATTATTATTCTCCAAAGTGAATCCCATTTTTGAGGGCCTAAACGTGCTCGAAAACTCATGAAACATTGCACACGCGTCAGAAGTGGTGAAAATTTACGTCTGTTATGGGTCGCAGCATTAGGCATGGCAAAATGGCTCAATAGCACTACCTAACGTAGTGCCCCTTGCACTACATTTCACATAGATTTTGAAATTCGGTACACACACTTAACAGCCCAGTACGTACAAAAAAGTCTCTTGGAGCAAAATCTGAAACCAAACAGAAAGTCAGATATTTTGAATTAACTTGCCATTTTTTTCCATTTCCAGTCATTGTACTTTAACAAACTCCTCCTAGAGTTTTAATCAGATCAATGTCATATTTGTTCAGTCTAATCTAAAGGTCTTTGTGACATTTCATTGCGAAAATCTAGAGTTTTCACCAAAGGGTGTGTCCGTGGTGGCCTGACAAAGTTTGATGTTTCGCCATGAAACAGGAAGTTGTTGTAACTCGGGTATACAATGTCCGATCTGCTCCAAAAGTTCACATGTTTTATTAGAGTCCTGACCTGAACACATCTACATGACATTATTCAGTTACAGTCATAGCGCCACCTGCGGGACACAGGAAATGACATTTTACACTGTGATTAACTCCTTGTAGAGGTTTAACCAGATCAAATAATTTGTTGTCAGTCTAATCTTAAGGCCTTAGCGATGTTAAAATTGCAAAGATCTTGGTTTTTCGTTGGAGGGCATGTTGACAAATTCTGATGTTTCGCCATGAAAGAGGAAGCTGTTGTAACTCAGGCATACAATGTCCGATCTGCCCCAAACTTTACATGTGTTATAAGAGTCTTGGCCTAAAGACATCTATATGACAATATTCAGTTAGTCATTGCGCCACCTGCTGGCAACAGGAAATGGCATGCTTTAAAGGTACTAAATAGGATGTTTTGTTCCTACATTTTTGCAATATTACTTGAAACTGTCTTTACTAACTGATAAAAGACTATTTATTATTACTATTTATATTACTATTTAGGTGCACTGAAAGTAATAATATTAATATACATCATCTGTGCACGAGGTAGGGCCTTAAAAACATCAGCCAATCGTTTACGCGATCATCACGTAAACGATTGGCCCTCCTGTTTGTCAATCACTGCCGTGACGTTCCTTGTGAGAGACGTGCGCGGATTGGCCCTCTGGCTTGGTCAATCACTGCCATGACGTTCCTTGTGAGAGACAAGCATGGCTGCGCTCTCCAGTAACTTTCCACACTCCACAGGTGCCGCATGCTATGTTTTTGTCAGGAGACAGGAGTAACAACTGCAGATTATGAGTTACCTGCGGTGAGTCCGACATAATGAATCCACTAACACGACACAGCGAATGCCGGTGGTAAACACTCATTTCAAAAACTCAGTAACAGTCTTTGGATTCTCAGTCGATGAAAAAATCCTCTCTATCACCTTTAAACTGTAATTTACTCCCAGAAATACATTCAATAGGCAGAAGTACAAACTACTAGAAACACGTTAAATCATGCAACACTTGGCTAAGTGCTAATGTAAGCGATTAACGCCACGAAACAGGAAGTTGTTTTAACTCAGGCATATGATGTCCGATCTGCTCCAAACTTCCCATGTTTGATAATACTTCTGGTCTGAAGACATCTACATGGCAATTTTCAGTTACGGTCAAAGCGCCACCTGTTGGCAGCAGGAACCATGGCACTTTGAAATGACTTTGCCATAATTCTCCTGTATTTATTCGCTTACGTGCATGTCACCCACCATGAGCCCGGGTGCGAGGGCCCTTTCATCGCTGCTTGCAGCTTTAATTCAGGATATTTTGTAGAAATCAGGTTGGATTAAAGTTTTATGTGGTGTGTTTGAATTGTTTGTTACAGCATTATAGTAAATCTCTGTGGTTCCCAATTCAGGACTCACCAGTCACAGCTCCAGTGCAGTTGCCACACAGATGTTGAGTAGTGTGAATGAGATGAAGAGTGAATCTGTCCAGTCAAATGGAGCATCTAAACACAGTCTACTCGCAGATCATCTGGACTCCAATGGATGTAAACTTACAGACACCCACAACTCAGACAGAAATGGCTCAGTGAAGCACCAACATGACTGCCAGAGTCTAGACAGGCCAACAAAAAAGTGCTGGACAGAGTCGAGTCTCTGGCACAGGTTGAGATGGACCCTTCCAGGATAAAAGAAGACTGAACAAGACCAAAGGTCAGGCCAAAATCTTAAACTGGGGAGATGGGACAGCATTGTGACACCTCTCAGCCCATCCACCCTAAACCCAAAGCTGAGCTGCTCCAAAAACACCACCCTCCAAACCCAACTACAGCTGATTAATGCGCCTTTTCATGAAACCATTTTACAGAGAAATGTATATTCTATATGTAACGTAATTTGTCTGATATTTTTTAACCAACGAGATATTTATATTTTTTATTGAAACATTTTGACAATGGGTAAATAAGCCATTATACGTAATACATGAGGATGAATGCTGGTGGGCGTGGTCTCTTGTGTTTAGGGCAGGGCCAGTATGTCTCCAGGCAAATCAAGCTGTGTTTTGGTTTACATTATACACTAATGGTTCACTGCTCAGCTTCTTTGTGTTAGTAGAGGCGTACTGCCGACAGATGTAGTAAAAATAAATAAGCCAATGGAATCACCTTCTAAGCTTTGTTTAGTCATGTGTCCAGAAAAATTGGTTCGTTAATTGTATTTTCTAGTAAATTAAATCTGTTTACTTTTTTTCTTCTTCTTTTTTAATAGTGTAAGGGAAAATGAAGCCATTTTTAGGACCATAATTTAGCATTATAGTCATTAGTCATTCTCATTAATTTCTCATAGATTACTGTAATACATTAATGAAAATTATCACCCAGTCTGAACACAGTGATTGATTTAAAACTACAACTGAAATAAAGTAAACAAAATAAATAAATTAAAACTACTACTGTGATAATATGGAAATACTTTCCTATGTACATATTTTCGCATTAATACAATAAGAATATTGAGATAAAATGTGCTTAGTGGCACAAAAACGTTATAGCTCTAAAATGGGCTTCATTTTTATTATGCAAAATATAATTTTTTTCTTATGAAAATTAAAAATGATTAGAGGTCATTTTATTGACAGGTCTTGTGGATTTCTCATTGTTTATGATGGTAAAAGAGACATATGATGTGTAGGTTTGCAAGATTTTGCCACAGGTTGTTGTATTCACACTGTAAATTCATCTTTGTTTTTCCTTTTTGAGTATTTTTTACATGCAATTCAGAAGCTGTTTGTGAGAACTCGGATACTTGCAATTAGTTAAACTGGATAATTATAAGGTTTGTAGCCAACAAACTATAATACAGTATAATCACCACTAAGCATACAGTTTTAAAAGCAGGCAGAAATAATAGTTATAGAATTCAAAGAGGAAGTAATGGAATGTCTTTGACCAAAACAAGTTTTTTTTTTTCTTTCATATTTCAATTTATGTGGGTCAGTTGGATTAATAAGGTGTTACTTCCTAGAAACGTGTTTACGAAATATGTTAATATAATGAAACATGGGAATTTATATGTCATAACCACATTTTAAGAATAATATTGAATATTTTGTTGACAGGAATTCACTGTAATACAGCTCCAGTACTCCTTTATAAACATCCACGGCTTATAGAAACAAGTTCACTTTTCACTCGTCCTGCAGATGTATCAGTCGTGCATTTACACTTAAGAAATCATGGTGCTATATTTCCTCTGGTCATCTTCTTTCCCTTTTTTAGTGTAATTTGTGGTGTTTGTCACCATTTAAGAGTCTCTTAGCTTCATGTATGTGACGTAGCATAAACTTGTTTTAAATGGTCTAGGGTGGGATGTATGCACTCATTCTGATCAGAATACATAAACACTCTTAAATAGCAATGATTTGGAATCCACACTGGTTCATGGTGATGAAGAACATTGTTTATTTAAATTCATGAATAGACTTAAATTGCGATATATCTATTAAGTTATGTGATTTAATTAGCAATGGAAAAATTACTACATCAGAATGTAATGACAATTGTAGTAGGGTTAAGAAGGCTTCTGGTCCCAATTTATATTAAGTAGCCTTAACTACTATGTACTTGTGTCAAAAAATAAGTACAATGTACTTGTGTTCATATTGTATAAAATACTTTTGCTGCTATTGAGGTGGAATACGGGTAAGGTTAGGGAAGGTTTGGTGGTATGGATAGGTTTAAGGATGGGCTAAGGGGTAAGGATGGGACAACAGGTAATTCATAAACGTAATGCAGGTCTGTACATTTCTACATGGTCTGCAACAATGCTTAGGTAGGTGGTACAGTAATGTCAAAGTAACATCCACATGGATGGCAGGACCCAAGGTTTCCAGCAGAGAACATTGCCAAAGCATCACACTGCCTCCGCCGGCTTGTCTTCTTCCATGGGCATCCGGTGCCATGTGTACCAGGTAAGCGACGCACATGCACCCAGCCATCCACGTGATGTAAAAGATAATGTGATGATTCAGACCAGGACACCTTTTTTTCCATGCTCCGTGGTCCAGTTCTGATGCTCACATGCAAACTGTTGGTGCTTTCAGCGGTGGACAGGGGTCAGCATGGGCACCCTGACTGCTATGCAGCCCCATACACAACAAACTGTGTATTCTGACACCTTTCTATCCGAACCCAGCATTAAATTCTTGAGCAATTTGAGCTACAGTAGCTCGTCTGTTGGATTGGACCACACGGGCTAGCCTTCGCTCCCCATGTGCATCAATGAGCCTTTGCCGCCCATGACCCTGTCACCGGTTCACCACTGTTCCTTCCTTGGACCACTTTTGATAGATACTGACCACTGCAGACTGGGAACACCCCACAACACCGCTTGCCTATTTTTCCTGCTTCTAACACATCAACTTTGAGGACAAAATGTTCACTTGCTGCCTAATATATCCCACCCACTAACACAGGCTTTCTCAACCCTGGTCCTTGAGGGCCACTGTCCTGCAGAGTTTAGCTCCAACCCTAATCAAGCACACCTGAACCAGCTAATTAAGCTGTTCAGGATAACTAGAAAGCTACAGGCAGGTGAGTTTGATCAACGTTGGAGCTAAACTCTGGGCAAATTCCAAAGGGAAGGGAACATCCCTATGCCCTACTCCCTTCGAAAGGGACTTTGGAGGGAGTAGGACACTTGCGTGCCATTATGTAACCATTTGGAATGCACTTGGCAAAGGGAGCAATGAAAGACAATGTAATTTCTTCATTATCTCAGCTGGGATGTTCCCCATGACAACGCAGCACAGTGTAAGACTGGAGAAACTGTAAAATTCAGGGCTGTCTGGTTGAGGAATGAATACTCCTCAAGCAGACAAAGGACGTTGCTGGAAATTAAAATCCCCATCAGAGATGCAATCACACTGAGTAAATCACTTTTAATTTACATTTCTGTCCCTTTACTCTCTTCTTCCTCCATCTCTTCTCTCCACAAGCTAAAACCATTTGAAAATCAGAGAATCGATATGGTTTAATATGAACAGTTATCATACAAAACTATACAAGTTTTGTATCATTTGAAATGTCTAAGTGCGACTGGCACAAAAGTCTCATTCCCACAGAAGTAAACCAGAAAGTAATAAGGTTTTAAGAGTTTAGAGATATTTTGCTTTCTGTGGAGGTGTGACCCCTTTCACAAGGTCCTTCATGCAAATAGCTTTCTGTCCCCCAAAAAGGTGTAAACTACCCAGGTCTGGACTTGAGTAATGCAAATTCCCATTATTAGCACATGTTTCCATTTGAAAAAATTTCTAGCTTGGTCTGAGTATTTAAAGAGATGTTGCAAGAGGCTTAAGGTGTGATTCTGTAGCCAGGTCAGCCCTTAATGCTGTGTATCCGCTGGACACTCAGCCATATATCTTTTTGATGTCACATATTCATCTTTTACTCTATTTCTAAACATTTGATGTTTTGTATCGATATCTTTGAAGTGATTATGTAATTGGGCATGATGCATTTACCTGACTAATAAATTTTTACATTTGACTTTATTCTGACTTACTCACTTACTTATTTATTTTCTCAAGTAGATTAAGTGAAGACTTATGTTTCTGCAAATCTGTGTCCAGGGTTAAGTATATACTAGATCTCACGTTAGATGGAGCATAGAGCACATCAAGTGAGATTCTAAGATTTCTGACTAACTGCTCGACTTTAGTTAAGTGTAAGCAGTCGCTTATCTGGGATACATAGTAACCTTGAACAATAGAAAACATGGGCGGCATTGTAAATGCTTTAGCAACCTCTGGTTACGGTCTCAGTTTATCAAGTTGTATGGATTTCTTAAATATAGGGGCGCATGGGTACTTTAACAATAGCAAACATGGGCGGCATTGTTAAATTGCTTTAGCCATAACCTCTGGTTACTGTCTCAGCTTATCAAGTGTTATATAGTTATCTTATTAACTATAGGGGGCGACATGGGTACCTTTTAACAATAGCAAGCATGGGCGGCATTGTTAAATGCTTTAGCCTGTTTGGCTTTAACTAAGTTGATATATAGGCGACTGTAGGGGGCTACATGGGTACCTTTTACCAATGGATGGCATTGTTAAATAGCTTTAACCTCTGACTAATGATCGGACTGGTGAATTTGTGACTTTAAGACCCACGTTAAAAAGCCATCGTGAGGCTCTCTATGTGACATAGATTCCTAATGAACGAGTACAATAAGAGTAAAGAGTTAACCCTTAATGGTCCCTTAATTGGACTGACGATTTAGTCCCTTGGGGTCCCTTAATGAAAAAAATCACTTTAATGACAAACTTAATTAAATCTAAATTGTATTTGGACATTGCTCTATGTGTTAGGAATAGAATACTACCATCTACAGGTTTGTGGAAAAACTTAGGAATTATAGTTAAAGAAAGAAAGTGCATGACCACATATATCCAGAGGTCAATAGGGAGTCATTTCATTTTCACTTCATTTTTCTTGATGCTTAACTCTCACAAACTTGATATGATATAAATTTGTGAACATGCTTGTCCATGTTGCCTTTGTGTTCTAGTATCAGTCCTGCATTTATGTATGGGAAATTTTCAGATTTATGCCAGTTTGAGTATTTTATTGATTTTTATTTCTATAAAAATGTTCTCTGTTGCAGTCACACGTGTGTGTTTGTGTGTTTATTGTGTGGGTGTATGAGATACAAAGTTCGTTCACTTTTTGTTTATGGGTCTAGGACCAGACCTTTATTTAAAGGTGCCCTAGAATTAAATATGAATTTATATTGGCATAGTTGAAGAACAAGAGTTCAGTAGGAAAGACATTCCACGGAGTTCAAATCTCCATTGTTTCCGCTCCTTAGATAAATCTCATTTTGTTTCAAAGCCTCCGCAGACCAGGCGCATCTCCACATAAACACCGATTTACGTAACAGCGGGTGATGGCCCCCAATATTTGCATAGCCAGCCTGATCAAGCCATTCGACAAGGGCCAGAAAGTCTGGATGTGCACAGCTGACTCTCAGATAGGGAGCAAGCCAAGAAAATACGAAAAATGGCAGATGGAGCAGCAATCCTAACTGACTTGATCCATGAGACATGATATTTTGTAGGTGATATTTGGTTTTCTAAATGGTTCGGTAGCTGTTGTAATGTACTGTAAATGTGTTAAAGGTACCAGCGTTTTTACTGTATCATGGAGCAGAGCCGTACGCTATTTTCATTTTTTAAAACACTTGCAGTCTGATATGCAGAAACACAACATTCATTCTTTAGTCAATCTCTCCAACGTGTGTAAGGGAGCTTTAGCAACGCAGCATAGCCTCAAACTCATTCAGAATCAACGTAATACCATCCAAATAAATACTATATCACATGATCCGATGTATGACAGGCAGGTGCATGAAGAAGACATCTTGTAAAGATCCATTTTGAGGGTTACTAGCGTGTAAACTGGTTTTGCGTCAAGCAAGCGCGAGCTCGGGGGGAGGGAGCCCGAGGAATTAAAGGGGCAGAACCTCTATATCGGTGCATTAGTTAATGATGCTCCAAAAGAGGCAGTTAAAAAAAATGATAAAAAAAAACTTTTATGGAGGTATTTTGAGCTGGAAACTTCACAGACAACATTCAGGGACACTTAGACTTATAGTTACCTTTTTAAAAAGAAATCTAGGGCACCTTTAAATGTAGAAAAATCAGATTTATGCCGTTTTGTTGATTGTATTTGCCAATTTCTACAGAATGCCCTCTGTTGCAGTCACAAACAGGTTTGTGTGTGTTGGTTGGGTGTGTGTGTTTGGTGTGTTTGTGGTGTGTGTGTGTGTGGTGTGTGTGTGTGTGGTGTGTGGTCGTGTGTGTGGTATGAGATAGGAAATTCCATTTCCACTTTGCATTTATGGTCAGGACCGACCTTTATTTACATGTAAATTTTTCAGATTTAGGCCAGTTTTGTTAATTTTATTGCCAATTTCTATAAAAATGCGCTCTGTGCAGTCACACACCATGTGTGTGTGTGTTTGTGTGTGTGTATGAGTTCATTCCACTTTGTGTTTATGGTCTAGGACCAGATCTATTTAAATGTAGAACATTCAGTTTATTTACTGGATTTATTTTATTTTTTGGTTTTTTTGCAATGATAGAAAAAAAGTACATTTTTTTTTTCCTCTTCATTTTCAATGTGGGGTCAATATGACCCCGAGGGACTAAATCTGGATTTATTTTTATTTTTTTTACACACCGTTAGAACAACCAAATCAAAATTTGTGCATGTTAGATAGATTATTTAGGAAAAGTCAAAGGCCACGTACACACTGCAGCTAAATTCAGTTGTCAGTTCACCTTTTAGTGCTTAATCATGTTCGTACACACCACAGTTCTGTAAAATACGGGATTGACAACGCATTCTGCAACGTATTAACTCCCGAAAAATACAGGTAGTGACAACCGCATTTACAGAAATTCTATGCAGTGTGTACGGAACCGAACCGAACAACTAGTGTTAATCACGTTAACGTGCACTAGTGTAACGTGTGTCTCTCATCGCGATTAATGTCTGCTCACTTTAATAGCTCCATAAACCCGTTAGCTTTATAAGACGAGCTTAAACAACAGGCCTAAACGTTTATAATGAGAACACAGAAAGAGCACGGTCTGTGTGAAACAGGCTGTACAAGCATAAACAAAACATGACGACTCCGTCGAATGTGTAAGTGTGTTTATTAAATTGCTGAAAATAGAGAGTGTTTTGTCACTGTAATATTGCTTTGTCACAATAATGGATACCAAACACGAGAGACGCCAGAACGTCACTATGGTTTCCAAGCTGTCAATCATGCATTCCGTACACACATGTAATGATAATTTAGGGGATTCACTCCCGCATTTAAATGCGGTTGTCACTCCTGAAACGTACAGTGTTTACGTGGCCACAGAGTCTCATGCCCCTGAGATGAAGGGAACACTTTTTAAAAACAAAGGAAACTGTCAGCGGGGTCAGATTGACCCCAGGGACCCATTAAGGGTTAAACAGAATAATCAGATGTCTAAATAAATTATCATATAAATGATCAATAATAAATTGGCATTCTAACTTAAATTCGAAGTTATAATAAAATGTCAGATAACAGTTTATTTGGAATTAACCTAGTTTGCCACACTGAAAAGACTGAACACGCAAGAGACCTTCCCCACCCTGTGGGAAACCGTCAACGGGCCAATTGGGCGGGCCTTAGAGTGTCCATCAGCTGAAATTTCTTATTATTGCTGTTAACATAGCTGTTGCAAATAAAGATACATTTATAAAGTATATTAAAATATGTTTATATATGTATATGTGTGTGTGTGTGTGTGTGTGTGTGGTTTATTTCTCTGTTCTCAGCTTTAAAACTTGCCATCTCATCTTTGGACACTGCATTACTCAACACATTTCTAACCTATGAAACGTACTTAAACATAACATGACAAAAATGTGTGAAATATATCACGAAAAGAAAAAAAACTTGAATTGCTATGTGTAAGTTAACTCAAACTCTTCTGCCATCTAGCTTTAAAATGAATGAATCACGAGTATTCGCTGGGTCACATGACCATAAATTTTAAAATTACTTCTTGAAGTGGCCATTGCATGTACCCTTCACTAACAGCCTTGTTGAAGGATTTAGTTGTTCACATAATGTGGAAACACCCCTTCTCGAAGTGCCCTTCAAGGGTGCAAAAATGCCATTTGGAATTTGCCCTCCGCAGGAAGTGGCCCTCGAGGACCAGGGTTGAGAAACCTGCACTAAACAGGTGATGAAGAGATAATCAGTGTTATTCACTCACCTGTCAGTGGTTATAATGTTATACCTGACCGGTGAATATATATTACAATTCAGTTTACTATTATTGTGTGGATGAAACCAGTCGCACTGAGACATTTAAAATGATATCAAACATGAGTGTGAATATCAATTCATACAAAAATACAAAACAGTTATTTTGCATGTAGGCCAAGTTCTGGGGTTTATTATAATAAGGTTATAACCTTTTATTCCAGGTTTAATGCAAGCTCTATCTTAGCTTTTGTGGTTTAATGTCAGTTACCAACAGAAAATCATTTTGATTCATCCCTCAGTTGAAAAACAAATAAAATCATCCAATACAGAAAGGTTTTTATTTGTTATTACTTAAAATTGATCAGTCCACCTTGAACTAAAGTTGAGAACATTTACAATTTAGAGACAAAAGGAAATGTTGATCTCATGTCATAAAGAAAATAATTTGTCATCCATCCAAAATCTTCAAAAATGTTTTATATACTTTTACAGTTTTTTTCATTGCTTAAACACTATAACCAGGCTTTGAACTAAAATTTCAAAACCATAACACCATTTTCAAAAAGCACACCCATTTCCATAAACTATAAACACTATTTCCCGTTTTGACACCATGAATCAGATTTGTTGAAACTGTCACTGCAAAACCCTAGACACAAATAATCATTTTCTCATTGCCAACACCATACTGTCATTTAGAAAGCACTAGCGTTCAATATTGTTCACTCAAGTCAGCATAGCTTAAGCTCAATTAGCACACAGTTACCCACGTGGAAACACTAAGAGTCAAAATTTATCACACACCAATCAGAACCTTCAATAGAGAGATAAAAGAGCGCGAGTCAGTTCATTCAGTTTTGGAACGTGATTGAAAAGGTCTAGGACACTGGAGAGGAGGAGGAGGAAGAGGATGAGCAAGAGCAGCAAGGAGTGGAGGAAGAGGTGAAGGAAGAGGAAGAGGAGGAGGAGGAAGAGGAGGAGGATGAGGTGCAAGGAGACAAGGAGTCTCAGATGAAATTTATGCCACTGGTTGACCATGGTATGACTATGACGGAGGCTGGGCAATGAGTTCAGCCAAACTTAAGTTGCTTCACCGTCGCCTCGATCATAAGAACCTTCAGGGAGGAAAACAGGTAGGTGTACCTCAGTGTACTCTTCTGTAACTTTTGAGTGCTGTACTCTGTTACAACACATGTATCAAATTGCCTTACATACAGATAGAGTTTCTGTCTGCTTCCATTTTGTAAAAATGATGAGTTGCAGTAATCAGTACTTCTACTTTTGTAGGACACAGAGATGATGGAATGCAAGAAGACTGACTAGACATTTCAGTTGATGCGTGCCAGGGGTGGATCAGGCATGCAAGAGGATTTTACCCCCTCTGACTGGATAGGGCCAGTACAGCCTGTGATGTTGACGAGATTCTCTGGCCTGTCCCAGATTAAAGATGTGATGCTGGGGCAGTATTTTTTTTTTTGTTGTTGTTTGGTGTATTGGTGTATATACTGTACAGTACATTAAGGAATAAAAAATGTGCAAATGTTTACATGTGTTCATCATGTGAAAAGTTCTGTGAGGGGAGAACCACAAGCAACATTACTTATTACTGGTTTTTGTTTTTGTAGTATGGTTTTGAATTTATCTCACCAGTGTGTAAGGCTATGTTGTAGTGTATGTGTTTTTGAGGGCTTGTGTGTGATGTCTAAGGGCAAGGTTTGTTTTTTCAGCAAGAGTGAATGGTTTTGAGTGTAGAGCTTCATTTTGACCTGAAAATAGGATGTCTGGGGAATTGGGTGAGACGTTATGGATTTGTGTTTACTGTTTTGAGAATATGAGGCATAGTTTCAAGAAATGTGTTTAAGCAATTGAGAAAAACTGTAACTCATCTTTCCAAATATCATTAAAACCTGAAAATTACAAAAATAGAAATGTGGATGATTAGATAAGCAAAATCCTTTTTTTTTAATGTAAAAAAACAAACAAAAACAAAAAACATTTTAGTAATTCAGTTTAAGGAACTGCAACAGGAACTGGTTTAAAAAACTACAAAAGTTGAAAAAATTGCTGGTCACTGTTGCACGTCAAGATTAAGATTTTTTTTTTTTTTTTTAGGTATTTGTATAAAAGAATACTTTTTGAAACTTTTTGATCTAAATTTTAAAATAGCAAATTCTGGAGTTGTGTAAACGTAATTATTTGTGGTGAATGTATGTTGTCTGCATCATGGTATCTTCCGTAGGCAGCAAAATATTGGAGTTGTGTAACGTAATTCTTGAGGTGAATGTATGTTGTCTGCCATGGTATCTTCTGTAGGCGGGGCCATGACGTTAAGATGGCCACCGGAATGTAAAGTGGTGGGTGTGGTAAAATTGGCGTGAGCGTGGTCGCGTAGAGTTCCGCTTTTAAGTCTGTTTGGTGATGTGTTTTGTATAATTTTTATTTTATTTTTATTTTATTTTATTTTTTTTTGTTTATTTTTGGTTTGTAGTATGTTTATTTTTTCAGTATGGGGATTTATTTTTCTCTTTTTGTGAAAATAAATTTTGGGCATCAAACGAAAATCCTGTTGTCTAGTCACTCTAACCGCAAAGGTCACCACAACATATGGTGTCAGAAGTAAAGGCGGAAAGAGCATCGTACCTGAACGACGTGTGGTGCTGCAGTAAAACAGGTGCACAGCAGTTCCTCACAACGCTGGAAGTTAACTGGGTGAATGGAATGCCACCAAAGACAAGGCGCAACAATTACATTGATGGAATCCGACGACAGGCAGAAGCAACAGGTAACACCACGGATAGAAATGTGCTACAACCAAGTGAAACCTCTGCGGCAAGGGGGAGGCGCATCCCTTGCGGCGCTGGCGAATATGTTCAAACCTTTCTCAGTATCAGAGAGAGAGGGTATGAATGGCAGGATAAAGAGTTGTTGTGACAAAGCAGCAATTCAAAGTCCCAACACCCAAGTTTACGCAGCTAGAAATGGATGTTAAACATACCAGACACGGAGTGTCAGCAAAAGACCGGATTAACTGCCTCAGCGCGACTTTGGGTGCACAATTGCCAAAACTTCAAGATGACGATGACATTGAATTATCTTACCACATTGAAAGACTGGCACAAGTTTATAGTTGGCCACGGGACGATTGGCTGTCCATTTAATTCCGTACTCACGGGAAAAAGCAGAACTGCATTCATTTCTATGCCTCCGCTCGATTATGATTACGACAGTCTTAAAACAGGTAATACTCAAGAAATATGAAAATTAGCACAGAGATCTAGGCTGAGATTTTATGCGTTAGATACACCAGCTGATGAAACGCCTGTAGAGTTGTATGTTCGACTCAAGGACTTGTTTTCCAAATGGGTGCGATTGTGATACTACAACTAAGCCGCGCACAACACTTAACGATTGTAAGGCCGATTATGATGTAAATTGATACTTATGATGATCGCGCTCAAACAGTCCATCAGAGCCGTGAGTTCAGTCTGCGATTACAGTCGGTGTTCAAATTCATGTGTGAGGATATAAATCGGCCCTACAGTCGAGGAAACATCGGTATGTGTGTTCAGTTCAGTCTTAGAATGTTTCAGCGAATCGTTAGGTGTGTCCCCGGCTTAAAACGGACATGATGGAAACGCTGGTGTTAGAACAATATATGCGTGTGTTGTATCCTGAAATACACACTTGGGTTAAAGAGAGAAATCCTGTGACGCAGCAGAGGCAGCGAGCTTTGTGGAGGCTTACATCGTGACAAGAAAAGGATCCTCGGATACTACGGAATATGCTGGCAGCCTGCAGTCTTATAAAGGTAAGTCTGGGGGATTGAGGGGTAGTTGCACTTGCAGTCGCAGCCCAAATTTTAAAGCCACCCAACTAAGTTCATACCAACTGTAGCAGTACAGCAGTCAGTATCTAAAGATGAGATTGTGTGTTACAATTGTACAAAACCAGGTCATATAAGCTCTCAGTGTCCACTTAGGAAGCCTAAATCAGCTGTAGTGTGTTATTTACCTACCCTGTAATGACAGCAAGAGCAACTAAAGACCCGAGTGGTCAGTACTGTTGAATGGCAAGTCAGTGGAAGCTTTAGTAGACACAGGTTGTGCTCAAACGGTGGCGCAAAAGCAGTATGTGCCCAGAGAGTTGTGGGAAGAGAACACTGTCTCTGTATGTTGTGTACATGGCGATAAATCCGATTTACCCATTGCTGAAGTGTACATTGAAGTTAATGGGCAAAACCATATCTAATGAAAGTGCTGTTGCCGCTACATTGCGTATCCAGTTATTTTAGTACTGATATGCCCATTTTAGCTGACTTGGTGCAAGAAACGGGCTGGGCTGGTGTTGTAACAAGAGCACAAGCTAATAGTTATGGCTGATCTGTCACAATCCCCAAATTCGTACAACAGACCTTCATGACATGCCATGTTTTTAATGAGGAAAAACAGCTGACACAAGTTAGATGTTGAGGAGAGATTGCAGAAACGTAGACAGGGGGCAGAGGATGTTATGCATACGTCAAACTGTCTAATGTGAGTCTGGGAGGCCAGATACTGTTGATGCAGATGTTGACTATCCAACGAGCTAGCAGAGTTGCAAAGAATGATGAAAATGGTTGATTGCAAGGATAGAGCTGACAAAGAAACTGCTATGGATGTGTTGAAAAATTATGTTTTTGCGCTGCAAAAGGGTCAAAAGAGTAATCGATTCATCCTAGTCATTGTGATTATGCTACGAGATACCCAGAAGCATATCCATAAGAGAGTTTACAGCGAAAGCAAGTGGCAAATGTACTAATCCATTTCTTCTCACACGTAGGCATCCCAAAAGAAGTACTAACTGATCAGGGCACAAATTTCATGAGCCGCTATTGACCAGGTTTACAATGTTGGGCATTAAAAGGGTGCGCACTAATCCTTATCATCCCCCAGACTGATGGGGCTAGTTGAACATTTAACAGCTCTGAAAAACACATGCTGGCTAAATTTGTCTCTGGACACTGATATATTTGTCTCTGACACTGATAAAGATTGGGACAAATGGTTACCATACCTGTTATTCGACTATTGTGAAGTGCTTTTCACTCACCAAGTGAGGGGTCCACTGAACATGTGAGCGACAGTGGGAGATCGACGACAAGTCACATAAGCGAAACTTGCTTTCATATGTGTTGCAGATGAGAGACAAATGCAGCAAGCAGTTTCCAGGCCCGTGACAACTTACAGCAAGCCAAAGAAAACAAAAAACAATGACACGCCAAGAAAACAGTGTGGTATGACAAGAAAGCCAGAGCAAGGATGTTCCAGCTGGGTGACCAAGTACTTCTACTCCTGCCAACATCTGAGAATAAGTTATTGGCAAAATGGCAAGGCCCATTGAAGGTGAGAAGGAAAGTTGGTTCAGTTAATTATGAAATTGAAATGCCTTCCAGACAGCAACCACTGCAGATGTTCCACGTAAACATGCTGAAGAATGGCATGAAAAGCCTACAGCTAGAAACTGTCCATAGCTGCCAAACAACAGTTTCTGGTGAGAGCTGTACATATGGAGGAGGAACTGGAGGAGCAGTACTTGCCTGTTCATCAGGATGAGGGCTGTCTGGATTTGCAACATCTCCTCAAGGAGAAAAACCTCAGCTCAGATCTGCACAACTATAAGCACATTTCTCAGCCTCACACTTTTTGCAAAACACTACACACATTGTTTTGCACAACACTAAACGTACTTCTCTACATTAGACACAGAAATCTAACATAATGTCAACTTCTTTGCCATTTCAGACATACTTTCCAAAATACTTACCTTATAAACCAATTGATTAAACATGGCCGTCAGGTCTGCAGACACTTAGGTGCTTAACTGTAAACTCAACAATCAGGTGCAAGTATAAAAAGGCAAAAGGTGAGTTTATGTGTCTTCAACAAAATGGAAGGCAATGTTGCAGTAAGAGGGAGAGAGAGAAACATCATTGGCCACAGCTATTTTAAAAATGCCCGGGCCAACATGGTGGTAAAATCACAATGTATGTTGCAATCAAGCAGAATGGGGTCCTCCACCAGCATGCCAACTTAGGCCCTTACAACCACGGCCCACATATTCACATTTTTACACCACTACACAAAATAATCACAGCAGAAGACAAATGGATGTAGAGCAGATGAGATACATTGTCATATGGGACATGTATATTTCCATTACATTACCCCACCCTCCCGGAAGTATAACATCACAAAGGGTGGAGGGTGGTGTATATTTAAATAATGTTATTAGGGGCCAAGCACCGAAGGTGCTTAGGCACCTATGGTAATCGTTGATTTCTTTTTTTAGGGGCAGCAAGAGGTGCGTAGGCACCTCTTGTTAGACGTTGGAGTTCTTTTTTTTTGTTTTATCTTCTTCTTTTTTTCTTTCTTCTTCTACGCTCTTGAGTCTTGACAGCCCATTCCGAACCGTTGTGGAAAGTTGTGAATTTGGCACACAGTTAAGGACGTTATGATCTGTGTTCCATAGCAAATTTGGAGTCGCTACCTCCATCACTCTAGCGCCACCCAGCTGTCCAAAGTTGCCCTTAGTTTAGGTAATAACTTGAAACATAAGGCTGAAACAAAATTCTCTTTTTCCTCGAATCCTTGGGTCAAGCCGAATCTGGTTGGCACCCCTATGACGTCATTCCGTCGATGAAAATTTTCCGCATTTTGAATTTTCTGAAAAACGTACTTTTTCGATCTCCTCTATGCGTTATCGACCCCCCCGATTTCAAGGGGAAATTTGAACAGATCATCTTCGACCATGCTGACAAAAGTTCGGGAATCAATCGATTGCTTTCAAACGATGCTTTCGAAAAAAACACACAAACGAATTGTACGTGCGCTTGCGAATAGACGTAAGGCTTGGATCTCGGCAACACTTTATCATTTTCTGACCAAACTGCGTACATGTCATCACAAGAATGACATGAAGGCATCATGCGTGTTCCGGGCAGCGCCACCTATGGGTCGGAGATGATGAAATGATTTTTGCTTATAGACTTCTGTGGGTTTGGTCCAAAAATCATTTGGTCTCGTTGGATTCGGGGGAATCATGCCGAGGCAAATGCATGGTCCATTTTCACACTCGGCCATTTTGCCGTGGCCAATTTTGAATTTGTGCTATAAAATGCTTCTTTTTACGACGCATTAGCGTATCATTACGAAACGCGGTATGGGCATCAGCACAATGCCCTGAAGGAGCCTGAGAGTGGGACCCGCGCCCCTTGTGGTCAAAAGTTATAAAAAATGTGACAACATGTATACCTTTTGGACTGTATCACCAATTGTATACAAATGGTCTCAGTAGATTCCTTGGGTCATGCGAGGAACATAGATATCCAATTTGCCATAGTCAGCTAAACTCCTGTCCGACATTATTTTTTTCTTTAAAACCTACTTTTCGAAATCCTCCTAGACCGTGGCTCGATTTTCACCAAAATTGAACCGTCATCTTCAGAACCCTCCGACAAAAAGTTATGGATTTCAAGTCGTATGTCAACTTTTTCATATACCAGGAGCAAACGATTTGGGGCCTGATGCAAAACCCAGTCTGGAAGCTGTATCTCTACAATGCTTTGAATATTGACAACCAACTTTGCAAGTCGGTCATTGTCACCTCCACGCTGACCCATCCAACATTAATTTGGTCACAGTGACCTATTGGTCGGAAAGTGAGGAACCAGGAAATCCTCATTTTTATCAGTTTTGCAGCATCTTTTACCTAAAATGATCTTAATAGGTCGTAATCGCTCACTGTGCGTTGGTTGATGCGCCCGCCTGTTGGCTGGTTCTTGTGCCGGTTTGTGCGTGCGCCCGTAATTGATGCTGGCAGCTATTTAGGGGCAAGCACGAAGGTGCGTAGGCACCTATGTCTCCGTCGTGTCTTCTTAGGGGCCAAGCACGCAGGTGGTAGGCAACTATGTATCGTTGTTTCTATTAGGGGCCAAGCACCGAAGGTGCGGAGGCAACTATTGTTCCGTTGGCGTTTTTTTTTTTTTTCTCTTTCTTCTTCTGTTTTACGCTCTTGAAGTCTATGACACCCATAGAACCGCTTGCGGGAAAGTTGTGAAAATTGGCACACAGTTAGAGGACAGTGATCTTTGTTCACAGCACATTTGGAGTCTCTAACTCAATCCCTTTAGCGCCACCAGCGTCCAAAGGTTGCACTTATGTTTATGTTAATAACTTTTTAAAGTAGGGTAGAAACAAAATTTCTTTTTCCTCTGATTCTTTGGCTCAATGCACCCTATGTCGTCATTTCCGTCATGAAAATTTTTCCGCCATTTTGAATTTTTGAAAAACGTACTTTTTCGAACTCTCCTAGGCCGTTAGTCCGATTTTCACGAAAGTGAATAAGATCTCTTTAGACCATGCCGACAAAAAGTTATGGAATTCAAGTCGATTGCTCAACGATTGCTTTCGAAAAACACACAAACAATTGTACGTAGAGTGCTTGCGAAAACAGATAGTAGGCTGTATCTCTGCAACACTTTATCGTATTCAGACCCAAACTTGGTACATGTCATTCACAAGCATGAACATGAGGCATCATGCAGTGTTTCGGCTGCAGCGCCACTACTGGTGCGGAGATATGAAAAATGATATTTTGCTTATAACTTGATGGGTTTGTCCAAAATCATATTTAGTCTCGTTGGATTCGGGGAATCATGCCGAGCAAATTGATATCCAATTTTCCCACTTCGGCCATTGTGCCCGTCGGCCATTTGAATTTGTGCTAAAATGCTCTATTTTACGAACGCATTAGCGTATCATTACGAAACTCGGTATGGGTCATCAGACAATGCCCTGAAGGAGCCTGAGAAGTTTCGGACCCAGCGCCACCTTGTGGTCAAAAGTTATAAAAAAAATGTACAAAAATGTTAATAACTTTTGACTGTATTAAACCAATTGTAATGAAAACTGGTCTCAGTAGATTCCTTGGGTCATGCTGAACATAGATATCAAATTTGCCAAGTCAGGAAATTCCTGTCCGACATATTGTTTTTCTTTAAAAACCTACTTTTCGAACTCCTCCTAGACCGTGCTCCGATTTTCACAAAATTGAACGAGTCATCTTCAGACCATGCCGACAAAAAGTTATGGATTTCAAGTCGATATGTCAAAACCGTTTTCATATACCGGAGCAACGAATTTGGGGCATGATGCAAAACCCAGTCTTGAAGCTGTATCTCTGCAATGCTTGACATATTGACACCAAACTTTGCAAGTGTCATTGTCACCTCACTCTGACCATACCACATTAATTTGGTCACAGTGCCACTATTGGTCGAAAGTGATGAACCAGTAAATCCTCATTTTTTATCATTTTTCAGCTCTTTTACCTAAATGATCTAATAGGTCTTTAATTGCTCACTGCTGCTGTTGGTCTGATGCGCCCAGCCATGTTGGCTGGCTCTTGTGCGTTTTGTGCTTGGCCCCGTAATTGCTGCTTGCAGCTATATTAGGGGCCAAAGCACGAAGGTGCGTAGGATATTGCGTAGTTGTTTTTAGGGGCCAGCACCGAAGGTGCGTAGGCACCTATTGTATCCGTTAGTTTTTATTAGGGGCCAAGCACCGAAGTGCGGAGGCACCTATTGTATCCGTTGGCGTTCTTTTTTTTTTATTCTTCTTCTTCTTCTTCTTCTTACGCTCTTGAAGTCTATGGCAACCCATAGAACGCTTGCGGGAAAGTTATGAAATTTGGCACACAGTTAGAGGACAGTCTGACTTTGTTACAGCAAATTTGGAGTCTCTAACTCAATCCCTTTAGCGCCACCAGCTGTCCAAAGTTGCACTTATGTTTATGTTAATAAACTTTTTAACCGTAAGGGTTAGGAACAAAATTCTTTCCTCTGATTCTTTGGCTCAATGCACCCTATGTCATTTTCCGTCATGAAAATTTTTCCGCCATTTTGAATTTTCTGAAAAACCTACTTTTCGAACTCCTCCTAGGCCGTTAGTCCGATTTTCACGAAAATTGAATAAGATCATCTTTAGACCATGCCGACAAAAAGTTATGGAATTCAAGTCGATTCCTCAATCCGTTTTTGAAAAACACACAAACAAATTGTATGTAGTGCTTGCGAAAACAGAAGTAAGGCTGTATCTCCGCAACGCTTTATCGTATTCAGACCAAACTTGGTAAATGGCATCACAAGCATGACTGAGGTACCATGCAGTGTTTCGGGGCAGCCCACTACTGGTGCAGGATATGAAAAATGGTCATTTTTACTTATAACTTCTGATGGGTTTGTCCAAAAAAATCATAAATTTGGTCTCGTTAGATTCAGGGCATCATGTTGAGTCGATTGATATCCAATTTTCCCATATCGGACATTGTGTCGTTCGGCCATTTCGAATTTTGTGCTAAAATGCTGTATTTTACAAACGCATTAGCGTATCGTTACGAAACTCGGTATGGGTCATCAGGACAATGCCCTGAAGGAGCCTGAGAAGTTTCGGACCAGCGCCACCTTGTGGTCAAAAGTTATAAAAAATTTACAAAAAATGCTAATAACTTTTGATATATTAACCGATTGTAATGAAACTGGTCTCAGTGATTCTTGGGTCATGCTGAGAACATAGATATCAAATTTTGCCATAGTAGGCTGAACTTCCTGTCCGCCAATTGTTTTTCTTTAAAAACCTACTTTTTCGAACTCCTCCTAGGCCGTTACTCCGATTTTCACGAAAATTGAACCAGATCATCTTCAGACCATGCCGACAAAAAGTTATGGAATTCAAGTCGATTGCTCAAACTGTTCTCGAAAAACACGCAAAAGAATTTTACGTAGTGCTTTTGAAAATAGAAGTAAGGCTGTATCTCTGCAATGCTTTATCGTATTAGACCAATCTTGGTACATGTCATCACAAGCATGACCTGAAGCACCATGCAGTGGTTCGGTGCAGCGCCACCTACATTTTGGCCGTCGGCCATTTTGAATTTTGTGCTAAAATGCTGTATTTTACGAACGCATTAGCGTATCATTACGAAACTTGGTATGGGTAAGGAGCCTGCGAAGTTTCGGACCAGCACTACCTAGGGAGAATTTATTTATTTCATATGCTTATAACTTTTGATCTGGTTGGCTTTATTTCACGGGAGTCACATCCTTAGACTCCTGAATCCTTGCTGAGTCCAATGATACCCAAATGCTAGGTTTCGACTTTTGGTTGATGATTTAGCGCTTAAAAAACGATTGCGAATATCTTTGAAACCGTTAGTCCGATCAAGACGAAACCACCGTAGGAAACACGGAACCTAAGTTGGTTAACTAAATATTAATGCTCAAGTGTCAAAATTTTGATAGGAAGTGGCAAAAAAATCAAAACGAAGTCGTTCATGGGTCATTTTTATGATCTCTATAAATGTCTATAACTCCAGAACAAATAAGATTTGCACCAAAATTTGACACACACATGTATGGAGTCACCCTGAGGACACATAAAAAATGGTGGGATTGTGCCTCTTGGTGGCACTATAATTGAACAAAACATGAAATTGCCATTAACTACAATACAGTATTATGATATAAAATGCTATATTATACGAATGCATTGATGTACCAATACGAAACTCAGGATGTGCCATCGGCATCATGCTCTGAAGGTATACAATAGGTTTTTATGGTCAGTTTTTCCCCACGTTTTTTTTTTTTTTCCATTCTTTTTATTGTCTGGTTTACTTGGTTGAGTACATTTCAGTATTATCTTCAGAATTCATTAGGATTATTGCCATTATCTAAATGCACTGACAGTATTGGATGAGAACTGAAGTGACCTGAATGATGACACTGTTTCTGTGTAGAATTGCTTATAGATTAAAATTAAATAATTTAATAATTGGTGATCTTTAGATGGGAGCTGAATTAACACTACTGAGTTCAGTTGAACAATGGGCAAAATCCATAACTTTCCTGTATTGTAAAGCACTTGACTTGACTTTGGAATTGTAGTAAATTTGAAAATTATATAAATAAATTAAATTATATTATATATATATATATATATATATATATATATATTATATATATATATTGGTTTTTAAAAAATAACTATGTAAAATTCACTTTAACTTTAATGGAGATAATATGCAGAATGTGCCATGGTTTAACAGAATATAGCTGCCATCTACTGGAAAGGAAATACTTTTTTAAAATTAGAACAACATGAAATGTCAAGTACCACAGATGGCTGCAGAACATTACTTAAATGGTAATTTGCCATTTACACAAAGGTATATGTCTTTTCACAATTTTTTAAATTAGGTGTTTATGCATTATATAATATCCTTATTATATAAAATGGCTCTTGTTAAAGTTGAGCTTTTTGTGCTGAAGTATGTGTGTTGAGCATGAGTGTTACATATTGTGGATTGTGTGTTGTATTGCCATTCTCTCTTGCTGCTTAGTTGAGAAATCAAAAATACCTCTAAAAATGTTTAAAGCTTTAAGGAATATGATCATAATATTGGCATATGTGGAGTAAAATATGTGGACTTATATTTAACACAAAAATTTAGATGAATCAAATGTCATTAAAGGTCACAGGACAATTTCAAATGAATAAAAATAAATAAATAAATAAAAGGTAAAAACATGTGCAGCTGAAATTTTTCTGAAGTATTTATCTTGATGCCATTTTCATTTTTAATATTTATATCTATAATATGTGAAACCACACTTTTGTTTGCAGTTTAACTGTCTGTTTTATCATACCACAATAGAAAATAAGTATTTTTATAGAAATTGTATAATATATATTAACTTGAAGAAGACAGAAAATTGTCTGTTCATTTTAAATGGACGGCAATATATTCAATCATGTCTGGCAAATTCAAAAAATGTTTATTAGGTTGTATAAAGGTTAAACATTTAATGATATATCAGCATTTGATAGATTTGATGTACAGTACACCATAGTTATACAAATAAATTGGATCTATGCATTTATTTCCACTTAAATGGATGGAAAATGATTAAAAAAACAACAACAACAACAACAACAAAAAAAAAACCATTAGGCTTAAAAGATTCATTATTATATTAATATCACAGCCAATTTCAGTTGAAAATGGTTGATAATTTATAATTTGCTAGATAGGATCATAAATTCATAAGGAGCTTAATTCAACTTTGGTAGTTAGATCACTAATAACAAAAATTCAGTAGCCTAGCCGTGGCAACAAAGAAACTGTCTATTAAACACATCAACACATTTTGAATGTCTCTGAGCTTGTCAGAGAAAGGTTGTAATATTATGTAGTCTACTTGGATAATATATATCACAAATGTTTGTGCATCATATTTGAGAGCAACAAAAACTTTGGAAACATTTTAAAATATGAAAGCACTTCTTTTTGGTTTTATTTTATTTTGTTTTATGTCAAATACATCCATGATGTGGAGTGGGCAGTTTTAGAATATGTGCATCACAAAGAGTTAAAATACAAGATACATGTCAAAATAAAGTATTAAAAACATTGTGGAAAATATTGCTACACATCAATAATGGAAAAAACAGGCAATATACCATTTCATTTTATTTAAGACTGTTGTTGTTGCTATTGCTACTACTCGTACAACAGTTGTCCAATCAACATTAAATTAAATAGAAAAAAAACATTCAAAGGCAAAAACACTACTTAAAAAACAAAACTTTTCACAGATTGAAAAAAACATGATAATTACTAGAATTTATTGACATTATAGCACTTCTGTATTTAGGATTTATTTAAATGAATTAAATTAGTATAATAAAGAAAATATATACATTTGTATTATTATCAATCTGTAGAAGTGTACAATAATTAATTTGACATAGTTAAGTACATTGTATCTTCAAAAATACATAGTGAGTAGACTGCCATTTTGTTTTAAAGTAAAATAATTCAATAATTCACAAACTTAAAGACAAAATCCTGTATCCCACCATGCTTAAGTACCTTGCTCAAGGATACTGTAACATCCAGGCCAGCAAGGGGAATAGAGACTTGGTAGATTATTTATCCAGGATTGACAATTCAAAGCACAGGCAAGAGAAACCAAACCAAAACTAAACTTAGCAAAGGTAAGACACTGATAATGAATTGAAAGAAAGTGTATAAATATAGAAATAACAATTAAGTAATTCAGACACATATGGTCATAATAGGCAGCCAAGGAAACAAATCAGAACAAACTAGAAACATAGGCAAATCAGAAAACAAGAACTAACCATAAGTATAAGCTTTGAAACAACTGAACAAAATTAATCAAAATAAGAGTCCTTAGTAAAGGTACATGGTGTAGACCACAGTCAAGCCGGAGAACCAAGGTGGAGTCATGAACCCAGCCAGCAATGACATGTGGGGCCCAGATGAGGGCTTCATGGGCGGCAAATGTGGGCCCCATTATGGGCTTGCACCCGGGATCCACATTGGGGCAAGCCGTGGAAGCCCAGACGTACTAAAAGTGGGACCTGTAAGGGTACTGCATGGGTCTTAATTGGGCAATTCATGTCAGACCCATTTGGGCCCCACCTGCCCAAAGGGGTCCAAAGTGGGCTTTGCAACATGGCTACACAGATGGGCTTTAAATGGGATCTGTAAGAGTCTTATGTGGGTCCTAACTGGGCATTCAGCCAACCCATTTGGGCCCCACCTGCCCAAAGGGGTTTAAAGTGGGTTGCACCGGGATCCCATGGGGGCCACCGTGGATGCCCAGATGGGTTTTAAGTGGGATCTGTAAGGGTCTTATGTGGGTCCTAACTGGGCAATTCATGCCAAAACCCATTGGGGCCCACCAGTCTGAAGGGGTTTAAAGTGGGCTTGCACCCGGGATCCACATGGGGGCCAGCCGTGGATGCCCAGATGGGTTTTAAGTGGGATCTGTAAGGGTCTTATGTGGGTCCTAACTGGGCAATTCATGCCAAACCCATTTGGGGCCCACCAGTCTGAAGGGGTTTAAAGTGGGCTTGCACCCGGGATCCACATGGGGGCCAGCCGTGGATGCCCAGATGGGTTTTAAGTGGGATCTGTAAGGTCTTATGTGGTCCTAACTGGGCAATTCATGCCAAACCCATTTGGGGCCCCAGTCTGAAGGGGTTTAAGTGGGCTTGCACCCAGGATCCACATGGGGGCCAGCCGGGATGCCCAGGTGGGTTTTAAGTGGGATCTGTAAGGGTCTTATGTGGGTCTTAACCGGGCAATTCATGACAGACCCATTTGGGCCCCACCTGCCCAAAGGGGTTTAAAGTGGGTTTGCACCCGGGATCCACATGGGGGCCAGCCATGGATGCCCAGGTGGGTTTTAAGTGGGATCTGTAAGGGTCTTATGTGGGTCTTAACCAGGCAATTTGTGTCAGACCCATTTGGGCCCCACCTGCCTAAGGGGTTAAAGTGGGCTTGCACCAGGATTCAACCGTGAATGCCCATATGGGCTTAAAGTGGGCTCTGTAAGGATCTTATGTTGGTCCTAACTGGGCAATTCATGCCAGGTAAGCCCAACCATTCATTTAAGGAAACAATCTAAGAAAAATTAAAAATGAAGAATGAATGTAAGTACAAGATAAATACAAGACACTTGATGCTTTGAACTGCAAGAAATATATTAAATTGAACAACAAAAATTATCTTTAAAAACAATGTCACAACATACGGTAAACTAAAAAATATATTTTAAAAAAATCTCTGAAAAAAACCCCCTCCAAAAATACAATACAAAATACACTCATTATATAATACATTGAACAACAAACATAATCTTTAACAATTTAAATTTTACAACATACCGGTAAATAAATAAAAAATATTTATTTTTTAAAAATGTCTGAAAAAAAGAAACAAAACATCTCTCCAAAAAATACATCCAAAACGGTCATGGCGTTGTGTTGTCGATGTTCTTTTTACCCATAGATATATGAGCAATATCACACGAGTAGATATATCGCACGGCTACGAGTGTGATATTGCGTTTATACAACAGTTCGACGGGCACGGTGTGTAAATAAATAGAACAACAACGGAGTGTCTTTAAAACCCTCTTTTGTGCAGCACTACTTCCTTCCGCCACAGATTCATATCTCAAGTTGTCAGTTGGACCAAGCCTCTGTTACTAACTCTAAAACGTCACTTTAGAACTAGTAACGAAGGAACGTCGAGTCGCTTCATTGAAACACATTGAATTTTATACAGTATTAGAGAGAGAGAGAGAGGAGAGGAGAGAGAGAGAGAGAGTAGGCTATTACCTGTCTGATATATTGCATTACATTCATTCTTCAAGTCGATGTCCATAATATTATATCCATTATAAAAGTCTGTTGAATGTCCTCTGAGGAAAGCGATCTTTGTATAACACCACAGCGCTAAAAACAACTTCTTTTGCAAAAGTTCCTTTCAATTTAAAAGTCTCTGTGCTTCACTGACTCATTCCTGTAAAGTGTTGCCGCCATCTAATGGCGTATTAATGTAACTTTCACTCAATCCATATTACTTACAAATGGACATATTTATATAAAATAATATTTATTGAACAACAAATAAGCACAATTGTACAGTTCAGTCAAACAAAGCACTAGTTATTTACAAAAAACAAAACAAAACAAAAAAAACATTTACGCTTGTATGTGGGTTTTACAAAATATTTAACGAATGAAAAGGATTTTAAAGAGCTTGTGACAAAACCTCTTAACTCCATTGGATCCTCAAACTGTCAATCAAACCTCATTACATTAATCCGCCTTCCCTCGTGAATGAAGTGCGCACGCAGTTTGGACATCTCCTCTATGCAATGCCAAGGTAATAAAGATCTGATGTTTGAAAAAAAAATTGTAAAGCGTTTTCTTTACTCAAAAAACCCTATGTTTATAAAGTTTAATGTTTTACGTATTTGAAGAGCGGAGAAGAGTCTTCGTCTGATATGTCCCGTCTAGTTGAAGCCAATATGCTATATATAATGATGTAACATGACGTCGTTTATATTATCAAATTTAACATAGCACAATTCGACTTGCTCTGGAACAAATAATAGATTAATAAAGACCAAAGATTGCCTGTTCTATGTACTCAAATTGAATAATGTCTCATGTTTAACCACTATAAGAGCCAGCGGCAAATCCACGAAGCACTGGCCAAGATTAAGCTGTTCTCGGCAGTTACAGAAGCACTGAACGGCCGCTGACGCCCTGGAGCTCACATCTCCGAAAACGTCAAAACAAGTTGTAAAATAGGCGCTGTTATTAAATATGAGTCACATATTTCAGGTCTAAACAACTACATTCTCGCCTAAAAACTATTAAAACTACAGTTTGTGGTACAACAAGTAGTATTTGTAAAAATGCGGTTGATTTGGTCGGCCGCCATGACGGTCACTTCAAGCGGAGTGATACAAACGGTGAAAAGGTAGGAGGAGTGCTGTTATCGCTGAAATATCGCATGGCTATCAGCCAATCAGATTCGAGAACCAGACAGAAGTTGTATAAATATATAGAAGACCCATATATGTGTTCCCAGTTCAAAACCCATGCCAACGGCCCATAAATATATCATGCAAGACCCATATGTTTTCCCAGTTCAAACCCATGCCACTTGACCCATAAAAATCTATGCAGGACCCATATGCATTCCCAGTTCAAACCCATGCCCACTTGACCCATAAATTCAAGACCCATGTATGTGTTCCCAGATCAAACCATGCCCACTTGGCCCATAAATATCATGCAAGACCCATATATGTGTTCCCAGTTCAAACCCATGCCACTGGCCCATAAATGCAGGACCCTATGTGCATTCCCAGTTCAAAACCCATGCCCACTTGGCCCATAAATATGCCATGCAAGACCCATATATGTGTTCCCAGATCAACCCATGCCACTTGGCCCAAAAATTCTATGCAGGACCCATATGTGCATTCCCAGTTCATGCCACTTGGCCATAAATATGCCATGCAAGACCCATATATGTGTTCCCAGATCAAACCCATGCCCACTTGGCCCATGCCTGTCCCTTATGGGGCCCATGTAATCAGCTCATATGGGCTTCCTATGTGGGACTCGTACTACAAAACCTACATGGGACCCGCTGATTTCACCCAGCCAAAGCCCATGCCCACACAGTACCCATGGAACCCGTAGTTAACCCATCTGGGCCCCACGTGTCATTGCTGGCTGGGAAGGTTATAGGCAGAGTGCTGGAGAACCAGTGTGATGATGCTGGACCAGAGGGCTAAGGTGGACATGGAAGTTCTGCAGATCGAGGTGGAGCCGGTGAGAGTGACAAAGGTTACAGAGTTGCAACAAAAGAGGACCTCAGTGGAGTGAAATGATTGGAGGGTGCAGCTAGAAGGTGACAGATGATGTGTACTGTCCTCATAGTTCTATAACACATTAAAAAAAATGTTTGTTGTTTATTGTGCTTTTATGCAATGTTAAGCAGATTAATAAATAATATGCATATGAGAAACATATGCAAAATGG
The DNA here is from genome assembly GCA_028476615.1 of Culter alburnus. Classification (NCBI taxonomy): domain Eukaryota; kingdom Metazoa; phylum Chordata; class Actinopteri; order Cypriniformes; family Xenocyprididae; genus Culter; species Culter alburnus. The sequence continues at coordinate 26,330 of JAOTNS010003049.1, read as the reverse complement.
TATTTAAATAATAAATGTATTCACATCAAGTTTCTGTAAAGATATTTTGTTCAGTAAAGATGGCAGAGTAGGATACCTTGTTGGAGATGAACAAATGGACACTCATGTTGGAACCTTAGGTGGTGCAAAACAGGGCGAAGCTGGAGCAAGGTGGAGGCTGGACACCAAGATGGAGCCAAAGAGCTGGAGAACCAGGCTGATGCTGCTGGACCGGAGGGAAAACGTGTAGTTAAAAAGGTGTGCGGATCAAGGTGGAGCCAGTGATAAAGATAGCAGGACTTCAAGGATGGAGGACTCTAATATAGCAAAAACATTGGACAGTGCAGACATAGTCAGTTTTTCTAAACTAGAAGGTGATGATGATTGACAGGACTGAATGTTTAGGCTCCTCCCTTACATACATTTGGAACAACATTGAAAAAAATGTTATTTATTGTAATTTTATGCAACGTTAAGAATATTAATAAATAATATGCACATGACAAAAAAGCACTTATGAATACTAAATATGCTCACATCAAGTCTCTGTGAATGTTTTTTGTTGTTGTTTTGCTTTGTTTTGAGCTATAGTAATGTAGACCCATTGTGGAGCCTTAGGTAGTGTAGACCAGCCGGAGAGATGGAGGACCAAGGTGAAGTCAGGAAGGCTTGAGACCAAGATGTAGGCAGAGTGCTGGAGAACCAGGCTGATGGTGCTGGACCAGAGGGCTAAGGTGACGAACAATGAAGTTCTGCAGATCAAGGTGGAGCCGGTGAGAGTGATGAAGCTTACAGAGTTGGAACAATGGAGGACATCAGTGGAGCCAAATAATTGGAGGGTGCAGGCATAGTCACTTGTTTTGAACTAGAAGGTGACAGATGATGTGTACTGCCCGCAGAGTCCTACAACACAATAAAACAAAATTGTGTTGTTTATTGCAGTTTTATGCAATGTTAAGCAAATTAACAAATAATATGCATTTGAAAAACGTATGCAAAACAGTATTTAAACAATAAATGTATTCACATTATATCTCTCTAATTTGTAAAGTAAAGATGACAGAGTGGGATATCTTTATTGGGCTAAACAAATGGATACCAATTTTGGACGGAGCACAGAGGACCAAGGTGGAGTCACGAAGGCTGCAGACCAAGATGGAGCTGGCGAACCAGGGTGATGCTGCTGGACTGGAGGGCAAAGGTGGAGTTGAAAAGGTGTGCAGACCAAGGTGGAGCCAGTAATAAAGGCAGCAGAATTGCAGGGATGGAGGACTCTAATGTAACCAAAACATTAGACACTGCAGACATTGTGTCCTCATAGTCCTACAACACAAAACCATAAGCAATTATTTTAATATCAAATCTTTGTTAAACATATTTTTTTGTTCAGTAAGAATGACAGAGTAAGATGCCTTGATGGAGCGAGATGGATGGAGACCCATTGTGGAGACTTAATTGGTGCAGACCAATGCAGAGCTAAGGAGATAAAAAATTAAGATAGAGTCAGGAATACTAGACACCAAGTTGAAGCCAGAGTACTGCAGAACCAAGGTGATGCTGGTGGACCAGAGGGTCAAGGTGCAGCTGTAAGGTCTGCAGACTGAGGAGAAGCCACTTGGAGTGGAAGATAATAGTGAAGCTGGAAAGATGAAGGACTCCAGCAAACTGAAACAGGCATAGCCATACGTCTTTGGAAATCTGTTATGATGCCAGGAGGATGACAGAATAAGGTGGACTCAAAAGGATGACAGACCCCAGTGAAACAGAGTGATGACAGGCCACAGTATAGCCAATGTAACAAGGAGCCAAGGTGGAGCCAATGGCAACAGAAACCAAAACAAAAAAATGTTATGTAATGAAAGTAAACAAACTAAAACAATTACTAACAATGAACTGAAGAAACTAATGAATTTAAATCACAGAGATAATGACGAAGTAAACTAGACATAACTGAGCATAATGGCTAACCAGGCAAACAAATCAGAACACACTACAAACATGTGTAATTCAGGAAACAGGAAATAAATGCAGAAACTATAAACTCAGGAAAAAATGTATAAAATGGACACTAAAATAGGAGTCATAAAACAAAAAAAGAACATGAAAAATATAATAGTGATGCCTAATGGCTTTCTTGAGCTGGCGTAAGCTTGAATCAGCAAGTTTTTTAGTCCTACTGTTGAGATTTGACTATTATGCAAAACCACACCCATAGGAGTTCTCAGTACATGATAGTTACATTTTTTAATGTACCTATAAGAAACAACATAATAACATATTGTAAGTACAACATATACATTGTATCAACATTGAAGTACAAAATATAATGAAAATGGGTTCAAAATCACATCAAGTCTTGGTGAAGTTGATTCTTTGTTCAGCAAGAAAGCCTGCTCAAAAAAGCTTGTGTTGTATACCAGATGGTAAGAATTTTAATTTTAAATTCATTATATTTTTATATACATACAGGAGAAGGACAGTTGTTTTAATCAGGTGAAGGATAAGATGGTATTATTGTTGAAGAGATATTGGAAGTTCATATGAAAAGTACAGATTGCGTTTTTTTCTGCTGTAAAATGTATTTTGACATTTTACATTTAACACATTTTACATTTGTTTTTTAAAATCACAGTTTACTTAAGTATATAAATAAAAATAATTTTTACATTGCATCATGTACAAATTTGCTGTACAATGATTATATATATATATATCTAACATGCCATTTTATTTTAAAGCAATTTAGAAAATAAAAATGACTACTTCCTAAACAGAAAACTGCTGAAGGTAGTTCTGCTTACATACTGTAAATACTTTGCAGCATAGACAAAGCTTGTGGAGAGGCCATTCTATATTTCTGTTCAAAACTAATCCAAAAATCCAAAAATCCAAAAATCTGGAACAAGACTGTTATTTAAAAAGCTCAGGTAAATATGCATTATGAAATTTAAAACTTGAATACCCAATATGAGCTAGGGTCTGGCCCCTATATCAAATGTCAAGCTATGGCCATGCTATAAAGTGACAGCAGTAATGGGTGTGGCTTTGCATAATAGCCAAAACTTGCTAATTCAAGATTAATATCAGTGCAGTGGGGGAAAAAAAAGAAAAAAAGGAGGGAGATCTGGGTTGGCTGACACAATTTAAACAAAATTTTCAAATAACCAAAAAACAAAAAACAAACAAAAAAAAAAACCACCATAGTTTGAATGTAACAAATATTTAGTAAATAAATTAGTAACTGCATTTTATAACATATGGTTAGATGGCAGATTCAAGAACTGTCCAACAAACCACCCCTTTTACCCCTCATCAAAAATACTGTCAAAATATTTTGTCAATAAAAAAAAAATCATCATACTGTTTGCAATTATTGTTGTTTAAGTAATTAAGTAATATTATTTGTAGATACTGCCATAATGTTATCCACCGATTCTTGCAGCATGCCCTACTCAAAATCCATTCCAAACTATCCGCGATCGATTTAACTAGTTGTTTCATACCTGCTCGTTATGTGTGCGTCAGAACTGTTTACTCCCGCTAACATTCCCACGGGCACTGCATTTCGCATAGTCACAAGAGGGCGCTGTTGTGCGTTCTACAAGCTTGTGCAACAGCGCTTCAGACTGCTTCAAAGTGATTCTCAATCAGTGAAAAGCGCAGATTAATGCCAAACGATTGCTAATGAACTCAAGTTGATGAATTATTACAATGTCTACTTCATGGCCTTTATATAAAATGTTTTATACGGTTGTAAGAATATTAAGGATCAGCTTGCAATTGTACATACATTTCAAAATAAGAGTCTATGTGAATTTCGGGCTTGTTTATAATTAAAAGTCACACACTAAGTTTGTTCTTTTCTTTTGGACATTATTGGTATTTTTGTTATACAATAAATTGTATTTAATTTGATTTCCATTTAATTCATAATAAATTATTGTAGTCTCCCCCAAGAAAAGACTAAGAACATTATTTGACACATTTATTATTAAAGGTTCTCTAAGCGATCCTGGGTGGAGTAACTTTCTGTTGACGTTCGAAGTGCTGTCAAACAAAACAGATCCTCCTCCTGCTCCTCCCCTCCGTGCTTCCTGAAGCAGTCATGAACGCGCATTTAAAATGTAAGTAGCTTGCGTATTGACGCTGCTTGTCGGTTATTGGCTGGGGGCGCTGTTTATTTTTCGTGGTCCAGGCTGCACCAGTTTGTTTTTTGTTGCCGTTTTTGGAGCTTGTGGCGACTACAGTGACCGCGGTTTTTTACACTGTGTTCAGGGGACAGGCAGCTAGCGGATAGTGAGGAGATGTTTGCTGTATGTGACAAAAAATGTTTTGGCCTAAAAACGCGTCACATCGCTTAGAGAACCTTTAATTTAATAAATTTTACTAGAAAAATACTATTTACTGAGAGAGACACTATATGACAGCAAGGAGAACATAGGAAAAGCACCATTTAAATGCTGTAATTTTGCATAATTTACAATGCATAATAATGCATAATATTAGTATGTAATTTAATGTAATAGTATGCTATGTAATTAAAATTAATTTCAATAAATAAAAATACTGTTCAAAATCTTACATTATTTGTTTCTCACATGTAGTAGACCATTTTTGTGCCGTGGGCAATGGGAGTATTTTATACTCTGCAACCACCGCAAGTATATTTCAAACCTGTGGGAAGTACATTTATATATATAAAATGTAATTTTCATGAAAACTATTAAAATGGATTTATAGTGTTATAGTGTTTTGGAAAAGAGCTCTTTATATATATATATATATATATATATTATATATATATATATATATAACAATACACATTAGGAACTCTGAAAACATATTTGTTGATTATAGTTCTTTTTTTAAATCATTAATATGGTTATGAACCATGTTTTATATGACCTCTTTAAAATATTTCAATTATTTGGTTAAATTCCAGACATAATTCTTGCAAATGAATACCAACTCACCCTTGTCGCCAGGATGCATGCAGTTATCAGATCAAAAACCTCAGGAGTTGGAATGGTTTCATGCCTGCCTCCTTAGCCTCAGATACTTGGTGACTCTAGATAACCTCAGGCCAATCACATTACTTCCATAGTGGCGATGACTTGTTCAAATGTCTGCCCTGAATTCTACTCTGCACATGGCATGGTGACCATATGGATAACAGGGAATGAGGGTTCAATTCCAGACAGGAACTCTAAGAAATGGCTATTACATCCGGTAAACACAGTAGGTGCAAAAATGACCCATTCCCAACTCAAGGAGGTAGTGATTTAAAAAAAAAAACAAAAAAAACAATTAAAAACAATTATGGTTTAACCACAATTAAACACACATTTAGTACTTTTATGCAAACTTAAAATATTTAAAAATCAAACCTGTGCCAATGAACCCCTGTGCCAGCCAACCCAGTCTCCTGTACTTTCCCTCCCCTAGGGAGCCGCCTTGTCTTATGTCATGCCTCCCTGCCCACCCCCCTCCCCCAATGGCAGGCGGAATCTTTACACACATACACTTATACATAATTTTTTATTACATCACTGAAATGAGTATTGCCTGATGAAAACCATAGTATGTTTGCACAACATCGAGATTTATATCTTCCATATCTTTTGTATAAACATGATCTATTAATGTTCCTTTTTCTGTGGTTGGATTTTGTACATGTTGTCTGTATCCATGTTGTTCCATTAATTTCACAATTGTAGATGAAGTAAAGATGTCTTCATTAAAGTCTCCCATGATTATTTTCTGTCCTGGATGCTTTTCTATCTCTTCAATAAGATGTAATAGCTTCTGTCGAAACATTTCTGTGTTATATGAATTGGGCCTGTACAAAAGTGCAGAAGTCAAATTAACATGTGGAACTATGAAATATAAACATTCTAAGTTCCAGTGCTCTGGAGTAAAGATGTTACACTCAGTTTTCTCAGAACAATACATTCCAACTCCTCCTCCTCTCTGGTTTTTTAATTCAGCAAAAAGAGCACTACTGTTGTCATAACATTTAGCTCTTGGATTGTGCTTGAATACAAATTCTGGTATTTGTGGTTCTTGTCTTTTGTCATCAGCATTTAGCCATGTTTCTGTCAAACAAATACAATTAACATTCATTACAGCTCTATGTGCAAGAAGATCCTGAAAGTGAGCTTTCAGACTTTGTACATTAAGCAGAGCTAATCTGAATGTACCAACTGATTTAGTGGAACTGTCATTTTTCCAAGGGAATTTTGACATTTCTTTCATAGCCAACTCAATTTTGTCATTACAAAATATAGACGATTCTTTAAAGTCCTCAATTATTAATCCACTTAGAGATCTCACACGGCTCAATGCAACATATGCTTGTCCTGCTGTAAAGATTTTCTTAAGAGACACAACAGCTTTATCTACTGTAAGTCCTTGTACTTTGTGAACTGTACATGCCCATGCCAATCTGAGAGGAAACTGACGCCTGTAGCAATGCCACATAAGGGGTGATATTTATACTTATGTTGGATTAACACGAATGCATGGTTGATCATTTATTTTAATTGTCACCCTGTGCTCTGTTCCGTTGCTCCTGTGTGTGTGTGTGTGTGTGAGACCTCATGTGAACGGACTCTCGCGAGATTCCACAAGTCCCGCGCGGCCTTTGCGTCACGTGAGGAAAACACGGAACTTTAAAGTTAGCCGGCAAACCGGCATCGAGCACCGTCTGTGTTCGCTCCCTCACTCTGTCTCTTTTGTGGATTATTTGCCGAACTGTTTTTTCTGGAGTTTACTGCCGCCTCACCTGTGGAGTTTTGTCGGGTGTTTTTGTTTTTGGGACTTTGGACTACTTACCAGGGAGGATTTTTAACAGTTCGGTGGTCACGTTGGATCTGCTCACGGACATTCATTCATTCATTCATGGACATTTTCCGGTGAGACTGATTCAATAACATACATATACGTTTGGACTTTCGCTTTCACATACACTTTTTTAAAACATTTTTCTGGTTGTATTGTGGGTCAAGACTTTTCTAAATTGTATAATACACTTGGGTGATTGAAACAAAGTTTTTGGTCTGTCATTTTTCATATTATTTCCAGAGGAACAAGCGGTTCCCTCGATTTTAGTGTACACGTCATTCTGAGTGTTACACGCCTTATACCACCATCATTTGTGACTTGGTCTTCTTGTACTTCAATTACTGTTGAATTTTGAGAAAATCTCTGGCGTGTTTTAGATCTCTGAATTCTACCAACATTTGGATTATCAAACTCCACATGAATAGCTAATGGGAAATTGTCATCATTTTTTTGACTTTCAGTTATGTGAACAACTGTACCAAAAGCTCCATTAACAAGACCATCAGCAACATCAGTATTTTTTAACATAACCCTTGCTCCAATACCCAGGGAAAGACTTTTAGACAAGGATGAGTTGAAAACTTTTGTATGAAATCCAACTTTACGTTCCATTCGTCCAGTTTTTGAGTTTTTGACATAATCTTGAGCATGTATAGTGATTGCCTCTGGGCAACATTCATGTAGTCTTTCAATGTTATATTTATCAACTTCGGCATTTGTAGCAAATATGTGAAGATCATTACACTTCTCCCCTGTTTCACGTGTTTTCAACATCGCAATATCAGTAGTGGTTAGAGTTTCCTTCTTATTTCGTACTCTCAGACGATTTAACATTTCTGCAAAGCTTGAATCTTGCTGTCGAACAACTTTAGTTAATTCAGCAAGTTCAAAGTTATTCTCCCATAAGTTTACTCCTTTTGTATCGCCATAGAGAGCTGTTCCTTTTACAGGGGGGAGTTGATAGAAATCACCAACACAAAGAATACTCACTTTTCCAAACAGAGAGTAGTCACCAGTTTGTTTTATTTGTCGCAGTCTTCCATGAATGTATGACAAAAGACGATGGTCAACCATAGACACTTCATCAATAATCAATATTTGCAAAGTACCCAATTTTGTGCGCAAAGAATTTATTTTGTCATCACTAAGAGGCTGATATGGCAGTCTGACATTTGCACCAATTTTAAAAGCATTATGAACTGTTGAACCTCCAATGCGAAATGATGCCACACCTGTTGATGCTTACAAAAGTACAGTAATGTCATCAGGATTCTCACACAGCTGAGATAACAGTCTGGAAGATTCATAATGTATTGCCGAAATTAAATGACTTTTTCCTGTGCCTGCTCCACCAGTAAGAAATAATCTAAATGGTTCAGGATTTTGTCCAAGAATTTTTTGTAGACACCAGTTTCGTACTTCATAGAACACTGCAGATTGTTCCTCATTTAATGACCTTAGTAAATGCAGCGCATCATCTCTAGGCATTGTAGTGTGGTTTGTTTCGATGGTACACGCAGTTTGAGGGTTTCCTGTAAGATCTGGAATAAGTTCTTGGGTGTCATCTTCATCAGGCAATAGTTTATCTTTCATCAATTCTTTGCATTCATCACGCTGTCTTTCTGTTTCAGGACATATCTGAGCCCCAGGCATCTTCTAAATCAATATTCTGCTCCAAAAGCTGTTTAGCTTCCTCGATTTTATCACTTTCCTTTTCAAAACATTCTCTGTTGCCATCAACAATTGATTTGACTTGTTTCAGTTCACAACCACTTTTTACAACACCACAGTTGTAGAACTCTTCATATGTGCCATACTTGCTAGGCTTCAGATCAGAGTCATTATAATATGGTAAGAAAAGCTGCAGCAATGAATGATAATATTTTTCTGGATCTTTTGTTTGTGAGAATTTTACGTATCGGATTATTGCAGGTTCAGTTCTTGTTCTCCGTTTTACATAGCCATTGTTATTATTGAGTTTAATTATTTCATTTTCTGCTGTTTTGCTTTGTGAGAAAACCTCTGATTTTGTCAGAACTCTGTATTCAGAACAAAAACTGGCAAGACACAGATTTTCTAGTGGTTCTTTCTGTGGTCTGTTTTTGTACCTGTCAATGACACTTGTCATCCAAAAACTACTTTCATCATCAGACTGGTCATTTTCCACTTTGTTTTGTAGCATATGCAAAGGCAACCTCATCTTTACAGGATTTTGTCCAATGGGAATAAATTGTACTTTACGGGAACATTCCTTCAAATGCATGCCTGTCAGTCTGTATACTGCCTCTTGAGCTGAAATTTCTCTGTTGTGCAGATAGACACTTCCCAACTGCTTTAATGATGCTTTAGCTTCAAGATTTCCATTCATCGCTTCATTTTGTGCACGTTGAAGTAGCAGTCCCATTTCTTGTTCTGCTTTTGTGATGTAACTAAGTATATAGACCACTACAGAAAAAGCATCTGTGACATACTGAATATCCATATTCCCTTGCCAAGCACGCAGTAAATCTCTGTTGTACTGGTTTACCCAAACATCTTTTGGATTCCGTTTCAGGACAATGCTTTTCTTTTTGGAACACCTGCTGTATGCTTTTTCAAATATACTTTGATTAATCCCAATAGATGAAAAAAAGGCATCATCAACTGAATGAAAATTTACGTCAGAAGTTAAAGCATTTTTGACCTTCTTTATAATTGCACTTGCTGTGTCATCTCCATCCTTCCCTTTCAACTCATCTGCATGACTTTGTCTTGTAATAAATGTATGTGAAGACGGCGGTCTTGGAAAATTAAATCTACAAACAGTATTTTTCTTCCGGCATGTTTTTGAATGTCTTGTACTGTGCTTCTGAACACTGTTCACTGTTTCGTAAAGAACTGTGTCATTTTCCGGTGGTGTCTCACAAGTGATATAAGTGTCAATGAAGTCAGCAACAAGAGGATCATTATCTGCATCATGATCATTGAGCTTCGGAGCATTTTCCACCCAAAAAAGACAGTGAACATGAGGAGAACCACGTTGCTGAAATTCAACACGATAAAAGTAGTCTTTTATCTTGCCAATAGGTTTTGCTGGTGACATAATGACATTTTTTAGAAAACAATGCCATCTGTGATCAAACATCCTTGCTGCAGTGACAGGATTTCGTCTTATGAGTCCACATTTTTCAGACCAGTCAAGCTCATCAATGTTTATTTGTTTCCCCTCTTGCTTAATAATAGTGTTCATCATTTCAGGCCATCTCAGATCAGCAGAACTAAAAGATGCAAAGAAAGTTGGTATGCCTAGTTGTCTAATCAGTGCAAACAGATCTTTTTGCGTAGACATCCAATAAGGAGGAGTCCCTCTCACTGGCCTTAAGAATTTGTATCCTTCATCATAATGTAATATTCTTTGCAAAGAATCAGAGTTTGTTAGCATATCTGGTGTTACCTTTAAGCAATCTTTCTCAGAACCTTTCCTCAGTGCAATTGACACATTAGACACAATTTGATCAACTTCTGATATATATTGTGCATAAAAAATGAAGTCTGGGCTCTGTGCAAAACGTCCATCTGCATTTAGTATTCTTGCATTCAGGTATCGTGACAATGTGATTTTTTTTTTCCTGTCTTTCATCATGAAATGTTGGACCACCAGTAGGATAGAGAACAGGGAAACACTTTGCCTCATTGGTTTTGTCAGCTAGTAGCCTAACAGGACTGTTACCTTCAGCTGGTGCTACATTGAGTACATCATGAAAATGTTGATCAATTATTTCTGAACCCAGATCAACAGGTTGTAGTGATGTGTCTGACAAAAGACCACTTTGTTCTTTAATATATGTTATATCTTCCTCTGGATCATCTCCAGGTCCTTTCTCGTCTTCATTTTTATCTGTTATTTCTTGTTCCTCCAGTTCAAAATCATCAGCATCATTGTCTCTTGGCTCATCACTTGCATTCAAAGAGTTTACCCACTGCTCATTGAACTCCACATCATTATACCACTTATTATGTCTCACCAAATAAGACAGTGCATGTCTGACACGATCGGTGTTGACATTTTTGTACTCATAATGGCCCTTATATGTCAGTTTCCGTTTCAGTTTTATTCTTATCATGTGGTCATCACATTCATTACGTGGAAGAATATTTGAGACCTCTGTGGTATTAACAGGAACACACACTACAGGTCCATGACAGCCTTTCTGTTTTCCACGTGGAAGACAAAGCAACTTCATAAAAGGAATGTTGCGTGCAATAAGATGTTCTTCCAATGAGTTCAGACCTTTAAGTTCTCTGGGAATGTCCACCAAATGCATGTTGTTGGCAATACTTTCTTCAGGCAATTTTTCTCGAAATATTTTACGATGACATGTGTAACAAATCCACAATTTACAAGCTGGATTACCTGATAAATGACATCTACTCTCACATTCAGTGCTGCATACATAAATACTTTAGTGTGATGCATTTTTGAGCCAAATCAGCAAGCAATTTGTTGACCTTTTATTTTATAGCAATCTCTTTTACATTCAATAACCTGTTTTCTAAACAATAAACGATGGCAAACACAGCAAACAAATTCAGGACCTGTTCTGACTTCTTGATGAAACTGATTAATAGTGAAATCAATGTCTTTCTGTCTCTGCTGCTGTTTTGCGAAAATTTCAGATCGTTTTTGTATTTTACTCATACGAAAGTTTTCATTATTGTGGTATTTCTTTTTAGAGTATTCACATACACTTGCTTTAAAGGTGGGGGTTTTGTGATATTTATTCTTTAAATATTCAATACACGTGCCTTGAAGGTGGGATTTTTGCAATATTTATTCTTTGAGTATTCACGTACACATGCTCTGAAAATAGGATTTTTGCGATATTTATTCTTTAAATATTCACACACACGTGCTTTAAAGGTAGGGTTTCCGCGATATTTATTCTTTGAATATTCACATACATTTGCTCTAAAGGCTTTGTTGCTTTTATACTTGGTCTGAGAATACTGACGAACACAGTATGAAAATCTACATTACTGGAATACTTCAACTTTGAATGTTCACGTTTTGACTGTTGTACATTAATATTGTTCTTATAATTATATATCTCGAAGATTTTCAAGTTTTTTCTCTTTATAATCACTGTCATCACAGTATTTCGTTTTAGAGTTGTCAATCTTTCTTTGCCTATAATCACAGTCGTCACAGTATTTCGCTTTAGAGTTCTCAATCTTTCTTTGCCTATAATCAATGTCGTCACAGTATTTGGATTTTTGCTGCTCTATTTTTCTCTGTCTGAAAAACAGTGTCGCTGTGGTATCTCTCACGTTCTCTTTTATATTTAGAGGACTCTTGTGTGTCATTTAATTTCCTTTTTCGCAAATTGCGCCTTATGCTCTGATCATCCACTTCAACATTACACGCTTCTGCACAAACATTTTCTTGATGTTTATGTTTAACACATGTGACAACTTCATAGTGATTTCCATTGCAGTGCTTCAAATAGATGGCATTATCTGTAAATAACGGTTCGGTAGGTAAATGCGCGTTCCATCTGTCAACATTAAAAGTCATTATATTTATTTTTAGAAAGTCAGCTAGACCAAACAGTTACCGCAGTAAAGACAGTTTGCGGTTTGATATTCAGATTTCTTTTGGCTATAAATAAGCAGTGCGCTGTCATAGACATGCAAATAATACCGAATATCGTTCTCCATGATTTGTGAATTAAGGTGACGCTGTCCTTTGGGCCGAAATCAGGTTTTTTTTTTTCGTAGCGACTCTTAATTTTATATGGATAGCTCCAAATGTTGGACATTTAGAGGAATGAAACCGCTGTCATCTTCACCAGCTTGATCTGTGAATTTTTTCACAGCAAAGCTCTTGTCCGTAAACCCCTTGGTAAGTCCGCCAGTAAGGAATGTGAAAGAAAGGCGTTCTTCATGTTTAACGTCTATTACCAATAAACACGCAGACTGCTGGAATAAAGAACATTGTTTTAGGTCGAGCTCGATTTGTGAAAACTTTCACAATAGCATTTTATCTCGTGGCCGTGTTTCTCTTTGCTCTGCCCCCCGTTTTTTGTATTATGGGTATATATATATATATATATATAATATATAAGGTATATATATATATCTATATATATATATATATATATAATATATATATATATATATATATATATATATATCACTATTTTGATCTGTGAAACTTTCACAGTCAGTTTTTGGTAAGCTGACCCATCCCTGGGTCATGTACATCACTTTTCTGATCTGTGAAAACTTTCACAGTTCAGTACGGGTCAGCTGACCCTTCCCGGTCACTAACATCACTATTCTGATCTGTGAAAACTTTCACAGTTGAGTATTGGTCAGCTGACCCTTCCCTGTGTCACTAACTTTGCTATTCTGATCTGTGAAACTTTCACAGTTCAGTATGGGTCAGCTGACCCTTCCCTGGGTCATGTACATCACTTTTCTGATCTGTGAAATCTTTCACAGTTCAGTACAGGTCAGGTGACCCTTCCCTGTGTCACTAACTTTGCTATTCTGATCTGTGAAAACTTTCACAGTTCAGTATGGGTCAGCTGACCCATCCCAGGGTCACTAATATCGCTATTCTGATCTGTGAAAACTTTGACAGTTGAGTTTTGGTCAGCTGACCCTTCCCTGTGTCACTACTTTCTATTCTGAAAGATTTCACAGATCAGAATAGTGATGTACATGACCCAGGGAAGGGTCAGCTGACCCATACTGAACTGTGAAAGTTTTCACAGATCAGAATAGCAAAGTTAGTGACCCAGGGAAGGGTCAGCTGACCAAAACTCAACTGTGAACGTTCCACAGATCAGAAAAGTGATGTACGTGACCCAGGGAAGGGTCAGCTGACCCATACTGAACTGTGAACGTTTCCACAGATCAGAATAGTGATGTACATGACCCAGGGAAGGGTCAGCTGACCCATACTGAACTGTGAAATTTTCACAGATCAAATAGTGGTATTTGACTCTGGGATGGGTCAGCTGACCCGTACTGAACTGTGAAATTTTTCACAGATCAAATAGTGATATTAGGACCCTGGGTGGGTCAGCTGACCCATACTGAACTGTGAAAGTTTTCACAGATCAGAATAGCGATGTACATGACCCAGGGAAGGGTCAGCTGACCCATACTGAACTGTGAAAGTTTTCACAGATCAGAAACGTGATGTACGTGACCCAGGAAAGGGTCAGCTGACCAAAACTCAACTGTGAAAATTTTCACAGATCAGAATAGCGATGTTAGTGACCCTGGGATGGGTCAGCTGACCCGTACTGAACTGTGAACGTTTCCACAGATCAGAAAAGTGATGTACATGACCCAGGAATGTATATATATATATATTATGTAATATGGATATTATGTACATATTATAAAAAACGGGGGCAGAGCAAAGAGAAACACGGCCACAGATAAATGCTATTGTGAAAGTTTTCACAATCAAGCTCGACCTAAAACAATGTTATTTTATTCCAGCAGTCTGCGTGTTTATTGGTAATGATGTTAAACAGAAGAAACGCCTTTGCTTTCACATTCCTTACGGGGACTTACCAAGGGTTTACGGACAAGAGCTTGCTGTGGAAAAAATTCACATATCACAACCTATCACACATACCACATCTTGAATTCACTGAGCTCCCTGAGAGTGACCCATTCTTTCACTAATGTTTGTAGAAGCAGTCTGCATGCCTAGGTGTTTGATTTTATACACCTGTGGCCATGGAAGTGATTGGAACACCTGAATTCAGTGATTTGGAGGGGTGTCTCAATACTTTTGGCAATATAGTGTACCTCATTTGGCAAAAGCCTTTACAAGGAAATGTGGTGTCCAAACTTTTGACTGGTGAATAATAACTCACCACTAAAATTTTACTCTACAGATTCAGTTTAGCATATAGACCACATCAGAAGAGTCTAGAATATATCACTAACCCTTCACGACTCTCCACAGAGATGTAAAACTCTTCTGATTCTCTGGGCTTAAAGTCAATACATGATTTCAGTCTGAACTGCTCGAAGGCTCTCAAAATGACTCCTCTACGGTTCAGACCTGTAAACACAAACAAAACTCAGTGGAAAACTATAGAAAAGTTACTCTCAATATTTAAACGTTGACTGAAGTGAAAGAGAGAGATCTGAAATCTTACTGAGATTTTGACTCAGCTCGTAGGGGACGGGAATATCCCAGTACTGAATCCCTGGAATGACGCTCTCTTCCCTAGACTTTAAAGCAGATCATGAAAGTCTCCTGATATTATATATACAGTATATAGACTTACCTGCATTTATATATTCAGACTTACCTTCATGATGTCTCCTTCTGTGAGATTTATGCTTGAATAAACTGTGAGATTTAAATATGCTTGAATAAACACGTAAAAATAATAATATACAAAAAAAAAAATAGATAAAGTATCTTACTGCTTATATAAATGTATTTGAGTAATTGAGATAATAGTTTTACCTTTGTTTATATCGGGAATGCTCTTCCATTTGTTATTAATTGCTTTGAGAAAATTATGAAGTCAACAAAAGACACAAAGAGGGAATGAGCTCGAGTTCTTGACAACATGTAACTTTAGTGAAAGCGTATGAAAGTACGATGATAAACGAGTGATCTCATCATCAGGCAGTAATGAGCAGATGAAAACACTGGAAACATATTACAATAACTTTACAACAGATTAATGTGACTGTGCTGTACTTACAATATGGCTCCTGAGAAAATGAGAAATGAACACAAGACATGAAGAAAAACAGATTTAGCCTAAAAAATCATCATCTGTACATCACTTTAACAACAGCTCTATTGGGACAGTAACTGTTTCTCATGTGGACGACTGTAAAAATAAACTTTCATGACACCTCAGTGATTAAACTCAGGAACGCTCTGCTCATGTGCTCAGTCACATGATTGTCTGCTGTAAATAAAATGTCAAATGCTTGGAATAAGACCAATAATTTCATATTTAATTTAATAAATAATATCCTATGTATTATATGATTATTTAAATTTCTTGTTTAATAGGAAGCAAGAGACGCTATAGTTGAAATTATGTTTTTTTTTTTTTTGGATTTTACCTCAAAATGATGTATTTTATTTTAAAACTGTGGAAATTAAGTGGAAATATGGTAATGCAGACTCTTATTTACATGAGGTAAATGTAAAGCTGTATGGTTTATATTTTAATGTATATAATTTACATACAGTACATATTTTAAAAATGTATTGCACATATTTCTGTCACAATAACGGCCCATCTCAAGTGTTTACATGCTTTCTTCTCTTTTTTCTGTTTGTTCTCAACAGCTCCTCTCACTGAGGTGGAGGATTTAGTTTCTTACTTTCCAGCATTTCAGTAATAAAAGTGCACATCTTTAAAATATATGCTAAATACAGAGAAGCACTAAAGTTATACGGTGAATTCTGTATTGATGTCTTCTTGTAAACTCAGAGATGTGGATTCAGACGGCAGTTAAATTACCACATGATCTTGGTGTTTGTCAGAAAACAGCAGGTAATTCGGTCGGGGATTTTTACGCTAGTAGTGTGAGGAAAAACACTGACAATCTGGATTCAGACGGCAATAAAATCACAGATTAACCCTGTAAATATTGAAAATATCTTACGACCCCATGAGAAACAATTAGTGTCTGATCAGGGCTAAAGACAACATGTACAGAGACTGTCCACGATCTAACTTACCAAAGGTAATGCGTGACCAAGAGCCAAAGCCAAGCTCAGCAGAAGAAAAGCACACAAATGCATTGTCACTGGAAATCATAATCAACACATTTGATTCATAAAGTTTCATCATATCACTTTTTTAATTTGCAAGCAATTTTTTTAAATAAAATGTAACAATATATAATTAATGATTAGAGGGATACGTACCAGTTTCCAGTCACTAATGAGGTTTCATGTGTTCAAATGTGAAGTGAGAGTCTCTCAAGATTATTTGTCCTGCAGCAGTCTACTAAAAACCCACCCTAAAAATTACCGGAAAAACTGGCTAGACTGCAAAATCAACATAACAGAAATGTCTGTTTGTTTGCTCATTTTGGTCTTTACATAAAGATTTCTGACTCCAGCATTGATATTGAATATTTTGATATTTTATCTGTTGTAAAATCACTGTAAACCACAGCTTCACAGAGCTTTTTTTTTTTTTAATTTGGCAGATGCTTTTATCCTGCTGCTGGCGCCGGTGTTGCAATGGAACGTTCTATTGAGTTTCACTTCTTGTCAGTAGTTCTTTGACGAGACGAGACCAGACATGAGATTGTGTTCACAAGAACAAGACGAGATGAGATTTTTGCACAGTATTTTTAAGAAATCCTCAATGACAAAATTCATGACTGGAAAAATAGCCTGCAGGTGCATTTTGAAGTTTTAACAATTCATCCTGTAATGAATCATGAATGAGTATGAATTATCATATGCATTGAAAGACAACAATATTCAAGCACTTTAAAAGGTTTTGCCACAAACTCAACTGACTGGCTTCTCTCCTGTATGATTTCACATGAGTCTCTTCAGACTCTTCACAATCGCCGCACATACTCTATGAATAGGGAGAGGCGGTGCTGAGCATTGTTATGGGTATGGGTGTGTTTATCTTTCTTGGTATTTGCTGGTTTTGTTTTTCCTTGTGTTGTAGGTGGCCGCAGAGATGCAGGACACCTGATTCCCATTAGGAGGTGGAGATATATGCCGTGGTTTCATGCAATGAGGGGGGCGGGGAGAGTTGACATCATCTCCGGCTGGCCTCGGTTTGCCTCGCTTCAGGATCGATCGTTGTCTGCATTTTGTATTGTCTAAACCCCTAGATTTTGTAATAAATATTAATTATTATTATTAATTCAGTGGTGTGGATGTCCCATCTTTGTTGCGGTTACGAGCTGGCCGTAACAAATTGGGGGCTCGTCCCGGATGTTCCGGGATACGCGTTTGGTGAGTAGAAACACCTGTTGGTATTTTCAGCAGTTCAGCTGTTTGCAGGAGAGCGTGCTGACAGATCGATGTGTAAGTTGGTTAGTCATTGCTCTTTGTCGATTGTTTATCGCAATTGTTTGCCACTCATCTATATGAGAGGAAAGTGAGACATTTCTACAAGACATTTATAAGACACTTTGCGCAACGAATCCTTTGCCATGGTCTTGTCAGTCATCTCGCTTTAAGCCACAGTCACACTGCACGTTTCGTTCCATTAGGCTCGTTTGAGATGCGCCTTGTCTGAAATATAGGCGAGAGTAGGGGCTGCAGTGAGGGGAGGAGTGAAAAAAGTGCAGGCAAGACGGACAGTTCTCTCTTCTCATAGTGGACCAGACACCTACGAGATCAGAGGCGGATATTGCGGGATTCACACTCATGTGCTGAGTTTGCTGATAAACTGGATGTAATTTAAGTTCTGTTGCTTTTACTGTATATGAAAATAAATATGATGAGCAAGACACCCAATGTACTTGTTATTTATTTCCATTTGAAAGCCGTGTTTATCATGATATCAGAGCTTTAAAAGAGAACACACTGTCTGAGAGAAAATGTTCTTAGAACAACTATCCCGGAACGTCTTTATGATGTTAAAGGGATAGTTCACACCCAAATGAAAATTTGATGTTTATCTGCTTACCCCCAATGCATCCAAGATGTAGGTGACTTTGTTTTCTTCAGTAGAACACAAATTATGATTTTTAACTCCAACCATCACGGTCTGTCAGCCGAATAATGGGTGTAAACGGTAACACCATCAATAAGAGTCAAATAAACACGACAGACAAATCCAAATTAAACCCTGCGGCTCGTGATGGCACATTGATGTCCTAAGACACGAAACGATTGGTTTGTGCGAGAAACCGAACAGTATTTATATCATTTTTTACCTCTAAAACACTACTATGTCCAACTCTGTTCAGCATCCGGTTAGTGAGGTCTGATCGTGCTCTGACAGCGGCAGTGATGTCTGGCACTCATTGAAGTATATGCGCGAGACATCAGTTCTGTCAGCAGAGCGCGTTTTTTGACCTCACCAACCGGATGCTGAACGGAGTTGGACATAGTGGTGTTTTAGAGGTAAAAAATGATATAAATACTGTTCGGTTTTTCGCACAAACAGATCGTTTTGTGTCTTAGGACATCAATGTGCCGTCACGAGCCGCAGGGTTTAATTTGGACTTGTCTGTGCATCATTTATCGACTCTTATAGATTGTGTGGCCATTGACTCGCATTATAAGACTGACAGACGGCAACGGTTGGAGTTAAAAATCATAATTTGTGTTCTACTGAAGAAACAAAGTCACCTACATCTTGGATGCGCTGGGGGTAAGCAGATAAACATCAAATTTTCATTTTTGGGTGAACTATCCCTTTAATGTTTGGAGAACAATTTCAATGAAACATCCTTAGAGTGTTATTTGAAAAACATTTCAAAATGATAGAATGGAATGTTCCTCTAACGTAGGTGAGCACACATCCTCTTTTTCCTGGACATGTCCTCTTTTTGGACTTAAAAAAATGCATCCAGCCGGGATTTCTAAATCGCCCAAAATAGCTGGGATTCGGCTTTTGCTTTGTACAGTCACTTTTTATTGCGTGCGTTGTTGCATTGCTCTGACCTTTCTCTTTAGGTCCAGCCTTCTTGCACACCACCATTGGTCGGTTATGTACACAAACATTGGTCAAACTGCATCTCAATCATTACTCTCAACAGCCGAGAGACAGAGCAGCAGCTTGCTTGTCAACAGTGGGTGGCACATGGCTCCTGAACACCGTAAAAAATGCCCAAACACAAATGTAAATTTTCAGATGATTTACAGAGAGAACTCTCGTGTTTTCATCTCGGTCGGGATCTGTGTGAAGCAGAATGTCTGACCTGCAAAGCTGGCACGTACGAGTCGGTGTTGAATAAAGGTTCTAGTGACCTAGAAGCCCACATAAGCTCCAGAAAACACAAAATTGCAGTGAAAGGAGAGTTTGTCAGGTAATTTAACTATTTTGTGAGATTGTTGGGAAAGATTCAATCTTCAGGAAAGTATACCAGAGAGCATCAGGAGGACTGAAATTAACATTTGTTGAAAACATTTGTTAATGTACGGAGGTGGTGCAGTCATTAATGCGGTCTGCAGTATCTCTGATCAAGATGCTCATATCAGTGTGTAACAGCAGAAGCTGCTGTAGAGTCTAAAGTCTCTGAATCACAGAGTTTACAGCTGAACTCATTTATCACGTCGAGTGCTGTGATCAATTCAATATCTGTAGATGTAAAAGGCTAATGAAGTGCTATTGTTCTCATCAGATGTGTGTTGAGAAAAGTATTAAACAATATGGAAAATGTATAAAACTGTCATGATTGTTTTGTGTGTGCTGTTTGTCATTTTGAACAGTTTGCCAAAATCTCAGTGGGAAAACCTTTACAATGGGCTTTTCAAAGATTTTTGTCATTCCCTTTCAGCACATAGATGAAAGACAGTGGAAAGAATTCAGACCCGCTGAGCAGCATGACATGTATGACATGACAAATAAGCCTTAGGCATAACCAAATCTCATGAAAAAAACACACCTTTAAAGTGTACACTGATAGCTATTAAGAAAATTGAAGATTGTGTTTAGATTTATAGAGTTTATTGACCTCCTGCTTAACCACTGACACTTCTAAAAGTACCATCATGTTTTCCTTCATCAAAGGTTTTTCTCTACATTCAGGTGATTACTCAGAGTTGGACATGGTGTTACAGCTCTCAGTAAAGCCCATAACACACTCTGTTACAGTATGTTGTGGATCTGCAGTCAGGACATGAAACATTAAATAAAAACAGATGTGTGTTGAGAAAAGTATTAAACAATATGGAAAATGTATAAAGCTGTCATGATTGTTTTGTGTGTGCTGTTTGTCATTTTGAACAGTCTGCCAAAATCTCAGTGGGAAAACCTCTACAGCTTTTCACAGATTTTTGTCATTCCCTTGCAATACTGATGAAAGAAAAGACAATAGAAGGAATTCAGACCTGCTGAGCAGCATGACAGTGGTTATGCCAAAGGCTGTTATCTGTACAAAACATCTCACAAAAAAACCCCACACCTTTAAAGAGTACACTGTTAGCTACAAAGAAGATTGAAGACTGTGTTCAGATTTATAGTTTATTGACCTCCAGTACCGAGAGCAGATTAAAAGCTTCAGGCAAATCATGATCAAGACACACTTTACTGGTGACATTTACAATGAAAGAAGTTTCCATTTTATCCTTGAGTCTCTATTCTACATGATGAAACAGTCAGAACTGACAGATGAAGAGAAAGATAATGATAAAGAAGTAGACAGAAGTAATCTCAACCTTACTAAATCTGTAAATCCCAAGCACAGTACCAGTTTCACTCTTTAAGCTTTTTTAACCACCTTATCAAGAGCTTTTTAAAGTTTTCACTTCTCTTGATATCAATGCTTATATACGTAAACCACTGAAATGCTCCCAATATGACACACAGAGCATTGATACGAGAGCAAATGTGTCTTCAGTCAATGGCAGATGCTGAAGAACACAGACAAATTCTTCTAAACTTTGAACAAAAGATGGAGGTCTGCTTAACCACTGACACTTCTAAAAGTACCATCATGTTTTCCGTCATCAAACATTTTCTCTACATTCAGGTGATTACTCAGAGTTGGACATGGTGTTACAGCACTCAGTAAAGCCCATAACACACTCTGTTACAGTATGTTGTGGATCTGCAGTCAGGACATGAAACATTAAATAAAAACATGTTTTCACACGTAAGAAACATTTTCTGGTTTAGATCAGCGGTGTTGAAGAGTGAAGCAGCCGTTTTTAACCTCCTTCCAACACATGAGACAATGAATGTGTAACATTTAAAGCATGCTGCAGTTATTACACAACAGGTGACATGTTACTGCTTTCCCTCAGGTGTTACTTGTGTACTTTGATAAAATTTACAAATGTGTTTATTTTAAGTATAACATCCCAATTTTAGCCATTCTCACTGTTTTTCTCATGGTGCATCACAGAAATGTAGAGTTAGGATGACTCCAGGTTTGATGCTAAGGATCCACATTCCCTACAACTGCTCTTTAGATCAGATCGTACAGTACAGTACAGTACAGATACAGATCTCCTCCTGAAGATGTAAACCTAATTACTCAAGAGTGATTTGAACAATATTGCTTTAAGTATTGTATATTTTTATTCAATTTGAATAAAAATGATACACAAAAGTTACCTTTCTATAATATGAGCATTTGAGTTCTTTCAACTTCTGTGGCTTAACTTCATTTATATCTAGGATATCATTGTGTTTCTCATTTATGTCTCACTTTAGATTACAAAAAAATGTCAGCTGTTGGTACAACAGAAGACATTATTAAATAACTAAAGGTCATGCATGCTAAAATCACAACCACGTCACAAAAGTGAACTCATATTGGAATAGAGGCTGTCTGCAGACCACAGTCCTAGGTCCAAATTTCTGTGAATTTCTAGTGAATTGGATGACCAAGAAACGCTGTTCACGGTCACCCTCAGCACTACAGTTACCAAGATCCTCCCTGCTCACCATCTGCACACACTCCATCATTACCCGCACCTGCCAGAATTCATCCTCGTTATCACACCCTCTATATATGCAGTCTCCTTCCACCTCACAATCCTCTCTGCAACTATTCATCGGTTTACCTGTTCTCCACACCTGCCACTTCAGTAAACCTGCTAAATAAATACTACCTGTTATCACTATCTTACACTGTTGTCTCCTTCTGTGTTTTGACAGAAGACCAGACCAACAAGAATGAGAAGCATGGAGATCTCTTCCATTAATGTCGCCCCTTTGAATGGCAGAGAATTGAAGGAAGGAGCACCTGCAGTGACCTTACCCTGCTGGAGAATTTTGGTGTGGGCTGGACGCCATGCTGGACGCTGGAGAAATACATAAAATACATAAATAAAGTCTGCTGCTGCTCTGTTAAGTCTTCGTCGTCAGCTAGGAACCTGGGTGTGCTCTTTGATACCAATCTTTCATTTGAAGGCCATGTTACTAGCATCTGCAAAACTACATTCTTCCATCTTAAAAATATCTAAACTACGACATATGCTCTCAATGAAGAATGCAGAACAGTTAGTTCATGCGTTCATGACCTCAAGGTTAGTTACTGTAACGCTCTACTGGGTGGTTGTTCCTCCCGCTTGATAAATAAACTACAGCTCGTACAAAATGCAGCAGCTAGAGTTCTTACTAGAACTAGGAAGTATGACCATATTAGCCCAGTTCTGTCGTCACTGCATTGGCTTCCTGTTAAACATCGTATAGATTTTAAAATCTTGTTAATTACTTACAAAGCACTAAATGGTTTAGCTCAGCAGTACCTGAGTGAGCTCTTAATGCATTATAGTCCTTCACGTTTATTGCGATCTCAGAATTCAGGCCAGCTGATAATACCAAGAATATCAAAATCAGGCGGTAGATCCTTCTCCTATTTGGCACCTAAACTCTGGAACAATCTTCCTAGCATTGTTCGGGAAGCAGACACACTCTGTCAGTTTAAACTGTTGATATGAGCCACACCCTGTTTCATTAAAATTCAACTTTTCTATGCTACTTGTACCTCTTCAGCTTATAAAGAATAATGATGACAACACAACTTTGACTTGAAGATAAACAGAAGTAAGCTGTTTATGAGGTACAGCTATCATAAAGAGATACCTTGGAGGAAGAAACATGTTCAATGACATGTTTGTGTGTAAACAAGTGAAAAGAAGTTAGCTGTTTATGAAGTACAGCTGTTATGAGAGATATATAGATAACTTGTTTATGGGTAAACAGTGAAACAATTGGAAGAGATAACTTTTATATAAAAACAAACTGTTGATAGATTGGAAATTGATGTGTAAAGAGAAAGATTATGAGAGATAACTTTTGTATAAAAACAAGCTGTTGATAAATTGGAAAGTAATGTGTGGAAAAAGAAAAAGAAACCCCAACAACAGATGTTTGTATTAAAGAATGACAGACAAGTGATATTTTTGTGCGAGAATGATATTTATTTTTGTACGAGAATGGTATATTTGTACGAGAATGATATTTATTTTTGTACGAGAATGATATTTATTTTTGTATGAGAATGATTTTTTGTAAGAATCGATTTGTACGAGATTGATATTTGTGTATAAGAACAGAGGTATTTGATCAGGTCAATAGAAAGGATGTGATCACATCAAAATAATATAGAAAGAAAAAAAAAGAAAGAGCCTAAAAGTATATATATATAGGCTATATTAATCATTAAAGAAAGAGAAGACACGGTATTGTATCCTTTATTAAAGCATATATTAATCACTTATTAAAGAATAAAAAAACAACTGGTAATGCATTTGTTAGTAACATGTTAGTAGATTAGAAAGGAACTAATCTGTATTAGAAAGAAAGGCAGTCTTACCGTTGAAGGATGTCTTGATCAGAAGAGCAGGACGCAGCAGAGAGAAGAGTCCAGAACAAAGAAACAAGGCCTCTATATATAGACATATGAGGGGAATTCCCAAGATGACATCAAGTGGTCAGATAGTCTATAAAAGGCTGGACCGAAGAGCAGGAGGAGCTGCTTCACACCTGAGGCTGCTTCTCTGACACCAGAACCAGCTGATGATGCCTCCATCGCTGATATTGCCTTGACTGAAGAACTTTTCAATACTTATACTTTATTTAATAACTTGTATAGAATGTTAGTAGAGTATATGTAATGTTAGTAGTATTAGTGTAATAAATAAATGAACTTATAACTTTATAACTAAACTCGGCCTCATGTGGCATTAATTTAAGTCGTTGAGCCTGAACAGACCACGGAGAAGTCTTCTGTCTGATTGTAAGTATTTTTAAAATGCTTATAATTTAGGTCAGATTTGACTTTCTTACCTAACCTGAGAATAACAAAAATAAGGTAAAGGTGCTTAGAGACGCATCGCAAAACAAAACCTAGACTAAAAACGCTCTTTAACCTGGCATACACATAACACATTATCAATTTATATTTTCAAATCCGTTAAAGGATTATTAGGCTGCATAAATTAGGTCAGCCGGAACCGGGAACACTTCCTATAACACCAGATGTACTCGTTACATCAGAAAAAGAATGGCATCTATGCTAATATTAGTCTTTCTGTTTATCCCGAGGTTTACCGTAGTCAACCGGATCCGGGCCGTATCCAGGTGAGATCGAGGACCTGTGCCTTGACACGACCACAACGCAGCCCTGAAGTATCAGCAGAGATCGAGTCGACTAGATCATCCATTGTGAAGACATCATCGACGACAGCCAGTGTCCACAGATCCCAATAAACCGTCCATACCGGCGTGATGAATCCGATCTTCAAAAAGATGGAAGTGGATTAAATATTTTGACTGTTGCAATCCCAATCTGACTTATGACCTGTAACACTGCCTGAATCATAATCATGCACTGTTCGCTGTTGGCTAGAGGAGATCTGGCCCCCCCGACTGACCCTGGTTTCTCCCAAGGTTTTTTTCTCCATTTTGTCACCTGTTGGAGTTTGGGTTCATTGCCGCTGTAATCTTAGTTGGGGACACTTGATATTAAACAACGTTTTGATCTGCCTGCATTGACACCATTGTATGCAAACTGAACTGAGCTGACGATGACATCACTGTTTTCTCCAGAGCTGATGTATATGTGACTGTATGAATGAGGTAAGTGGAGATGATTGACACTCATAATCACCAATCAGCGACGAGTGCTTACTATTTTAGAGCTAGTTGGTTGTAGCCTGTGATGCGTTACGTCCAGATCCTCCCCTTTTCTGTTTGTTGATGCTGGTTTCAGGTATTGTTGTTAGCTCATAGCAGTTCATACCCTTTTGATTACTGTTCGTGTGGCACTAAATTGGTTTTGTGTTTAACGCCTTTCCTTGTGGTTGTTTTTCTTTTTGTTTATTATTTGAATCAGTTGCCAGTCACTGTATCTTTAACAGTGAGGATAGGATAGTATCTTCTTTTGTTGTAAAATTTGTTTTTGTAATTCGTATAATTTTGTTTGAGATTTTTGTGTGAATTTCTTTTTATATAATTTGTCTTGTGTGTTTTTGTTTATTGTTGAAGTGTTGGAGAGAGCTGCCACATATAGATGAACTAAATTAATAATTATTGATTTTACAAAGGAATGAATCAATACTGAATTTACTTAAGCTGGACAATGACCATTTTCTTCTAGAGCTGCTGTTTTCTTTTCAAAGTATTTAAATTATTTTAAGTTATCACTGTAAAGCTGCTTTGACACAATCTGCATTGTAAAAAAGCGCTACATAAATAAAGGTGACTTGACTTGACAACCCAGGTGAAAAAAAGTACACTTCTATAATTTTACTTAAAGTGCTCTATTTTCACGCACTAATTTTGTACTCAATGTACTAAAAGCTCTTCTTTTTAGTACTTCTTAAGATCATCTTAACATTGTACTAACTGTGCTATTTT
>JAOTNS010003047.1:0-16749 GCA_028476615.1 Culter alburnus | reverse complement strand
GACCAATAAAATCAGGACAGCATGGGCATGGCTTGGATGTGGGCTGGGTTGGATGTCCAGCGAGACGCTTCTCAGAACTTGTTCTCTGCCAGCTTGCTCGCCCGCTGCTAAACAATTGCTAAACAACTTCAACATATAATCTTGGTTTCAGTTTAAAAATTATATTTGGCATGTGTTCACAAACCTCATACAGTCACTACCAGGTTACTCACAATTCTGACTTCGTTAAGCTTATTTTAAAACAGGTAAGTCACCTCACAAGTCACTTTGCATTAGTACAATTGCATTTAGGCAATACTAAATACCATGTGCATGCTCACAGTTATATTTAAGAAAGTAAAAAGCAAGCTGTTATTTGTCAGATGCTACTATCCAAAGTGGTTTATAGTATTTCAGTGACAATGTAACTGGAGCAACCTGATATTAAACACACACACACACACACACACACAGTGATTATAAATTGGAGTAGTTGTTTATATTTGTAATCTCTAAAAAAAATAATTCAAATAAGCACAAACAACTGCAAAACTGAAAATGCATTTCTCAGATGTGTGAGAAGAAAAAGGGTGTAAAAATGTGGTTAAAAATGCAGTCCAACTTGCTCTTCCCCAAGCATCATGGGAAATGACATGACGACAACACAGCTTAACCCGCTTATCAAATTGTATCAAGTAAGAATATAGAACATTACTGAAAATGTTGAATGATTATTTAACTGAGAACCCCCAATGCATTACTTCATTTGCCATTATTTAATTTTTATTTTTTAAAATTAACTGCTTTGTATTTGTGTATGTATACATGAACACTCCTTCCCAGCTAACAAAAATATGCTCTAAGAACGTTTTGCTAACGTTCCCATTAAGTTATGAAAATGTTATTTCTGAATTTATTTTTCTTGGTTATTCAAGCATTTATGGGATGTATGTTATCATTTTGCAAGCATTATGGTAACGTTACTTTTGAGTGTTAACTAAACATTCTGAAACAAGTAACATTAAAAAAAAAAAAAAAAAAAAAAAAAACATTTCGGAGAAGAAAAACGTTCCATGAATGATGTATTTTGTGGGCTGGATTTTCTTTAGGGCGAGGCAACCTTTATTAGAATGGCACTCTGCAGATCATTCATTCAACTCCGACACACGAGGAAACTTCATGTTCCAGCTGAATACTCGAGGTAATGCTTTTTTTTTTTTTTTTTTTACTTTCTTTTTAGAAGAATACAAGTTGAGTAAAAACTGGTCGAATAGAACAGATTTTCAGTTCTGTATGTGTAATGATGAAAATGATGCATGTGATGTTGTTTACACAGTAAATGACAACTGAACTGAGCAATGGAGTGTTTTTGGGATTTAAACAGGAAATATCCTGAAATTCTTTTCACTTTGTTATGCTGATCATATTTCTCTCCTGCTTTCTAGCTTGTGAAAATGGAGGCTTTGTCTGCAGCAAACACTCAGTTCTCCCCTCAACCTGTTCAAGAAGATCAGTGGAGGAAACGCATCAGGAAATGTGTTTACTCTCCTGTCAGCATCTCCTCGGCTCTGGCCATGGTCGCTCGGTGCAAGAGGAAACACAGCAGCTCAGATGTTTCAGGTGATGATCTCACACAATCTACTTTTAAAAGAGCGTGATGGGAAAGTAGACTGAGCGAGAAAGACCAGGAAGTGATGCACGCATGCTTTCCAACTGAATTTTAAAGTGACAGCTCACCCAATTTTTTGCATTGTTTTACATTACTTAAAAAAAAGTTTGGTGAGGATCTCTATATAAAATTGTGACTACATTTTTAAGATCACTTTATGACAAAAAGATTCTATATAAGGAGAAATGTCTTAAATGTTTGAATAGTACTTTCATGTTTAACAGGTATTTTATTTATTTTTTAGTAATAAATATGTTTGCAAGCTGTTCAATTCATAAAATACAAAAATCTAATTTAAAAAAATGGTTTAAAATTAATTAATTAAAGCTAAATCCATAAAATGATCCCATGATGGGAATCCCTAAGATTCTTTGAAACACATGATGGAACCTTTAAAGGTTCTATATAGAACATTTTCTTCTAAGAGTGATTAAATTCCAAGTTGCTATATTTCCAGGAACTTAAAGGATTAGTTCACTTTCAAATTAAATTTTCCTGATAATTTACTCACCCCCATGTCATCCAAGATGTCCATGTCCTTCTTTCTTCAGTCAAAAAGAAATTAAGGTTTTTGATGAAAACATTCCAGGATTGTTCTCCTTATAGTGGACTTCAATGGCAATCAAACAGTTGAAGGTCAAAATTACAGTTTCAGTGCAGCTTCAAAGGGCTTTAAACGATACCAGACGAGGAATAAGGGTCTTATCTAGCAAAAACGATCTGTCATTTTCGAAAAAAAAAAAAATAAAAAAAGGTATATGCTTTATAAAAACAAATGATCGCAAGTGCTTCAGCCAGACCAGAACTGGCGTCGCGTTTGTTCCGTAATTTGAATAGGGAAGGTGTAGGACATACAGCATAAGCTTTTTGAAGAATACAGAAGGCGGTCTGGTGGAAGCACTTGGGAGGCGATCATTTGTGTTTATAAAGCATATACATTTTTATTTTATTTTTTAGAAAATGACCGATCGTTTCGCTAGATAAGACCCTTATTCCTCGTCTGGTATCGTTTAAAGCCCTTTGAAGCTGCACTGAAACTGTAATTTTGACCTTCAACTGTTTGATTGCCATTGAAGTCCACTATAAGGAGAATAATCCTGGAACGTTTTCATCAAAAACCTTAATTTCTTTTCGACTGAAGAAAGAAAGACATGAACATCTTGGATGACATGGGGGTGAGTAAATTATCAGGAAATTTTAATATGAAAGTGAACTAATCCTTTAACGTTCAGTGAAATGCAACATTAAACTGTAAGCAACAATACATGTAAAAGAGCATTCATAAATGGGAAATTGTGTTTCCTGAATGAGACCCAATCTGTGTAAATTGAGTTCAAGCACAGTAAAGTGCCAACTATTAATCACTCTTTCTACTCTTTTCTAGTGCATTTTTTTTTTATTATTCTAATGGGTATTTGAGTAGTGCTTTCACACTATGTTGAAGTTATCAGAATAGTGAAGTTATTAGAATAGTGAGGTTATCTTAATTAATTCTACCATAACAATGCTGTGCAGGTCTTGGGCTTTAACAATCCTCCCAAACCCGATTCTGCGACTCCAGGACATCATCATTCAGTGGACCAAATTCATTCCAGCTTCAACAAGTTTATGAGTGAGCTGAACAAACCAGGAGTCCCGTATGTGTTGAGTCTTGCCAACCGCCTCTACGGAGAGCAATCCTACCAGTTTGTTGAGGTAAGACTCAGTTTATTCACTGGAGGTTCTGGAAATGTTCTCAGCTCTAATATCATTTTCATCTCAATCGATTTTCTGTATTACAGAAATTCCTCAATGACGCAAAAAGATACTATGAAGCCGGACTGGAGAAGTGGACTTCAAAACAAATCAGAGGCTGCTCGTGGCAACATCAACAAATGGGTGGAGAAAAAAACACAAGGTGAAATCCAGCATGAGCTTATTCTGAATTCTAAACTTACTCTACATTCTATACTTTAGGTTCAGCAAAAATGGGTCATGTTTGGCTTCATGGGTTCTTGAGTTGAGCTATATAGTAAAAATATCAAACCAATCAATTCAAATCAATGCTCAAAGTGAACGTCCATTTGTATTTTAGAGAAGATCAAGGACTTGCTGCCACAGGGAGCTGTCGATGAGATGACGAGACTGGTCTTGGTGAACGCCATCTACTTCAAGGGGAACTGGGAGAAGAAATTCCCAAAGGAAGCCACCAGAGATGGACAGTTTAAACTGAACAAGGTTGACATTTCATGCTCTTTTTAAAAAATATTTTTAACAGTCATGATGAAATCTGAGGGGTTATAAAGTGTTTCCACTGATGTTTGGCAGAATCAAACTAAACCAGTGAAAATGATGCATCAGAAGTCAAAGTTTCCTCTGGCCTTCATCCCAGAGATGAACAGTCAGGTTCTGGAGCTGCCGTATGTTGGGAAGAATCTCAGTATGTTGATCATCCTTCCTAACGAGATGGAAGACGACACCACTGGCCTTCAGAAGGTGATGTGAATGTTTTATTAGCCAGCCGTGACCAACCAGATGTTTACCAATAATACAGTTTTCATTGTGACTGAACTATTCTTCTATTATCCAGCTTGAAAAGGCACTGACCTATGAGAAGCTCATGGAGTGGACCAAACCAGAAGTCATGCGTCAACGAGAAGTTGAAGTATCTCTGCCCAGATTCAAGATGGAGGAAAAATACGACATGAAGAGTCTTCTGATCAGCATGGGAATGGAGGATGTTTTTGACATGCAGAAGGTGAATCTTTCAGGCATGTCCTCCAACAACGACCTGGTGCTGTCGAAGGTGATTCATAAAGCCTTTGTTGAAGTCAATGAGGAAGGAACCGAAGCAGCTGCAGCCACTGGTGTCATCATTGTGGCACAATGTTTGATCATTCCACAGGTCTTCAATGCAGACCATCCATTCCTTTTCTTCATCCGACACAATCCAACCAAGAGCATTTTGTTTTACGGACGCTTCTGCTCTCCATGAGCGAGTCCTGCTGCATGAGACTCTTCCTGCTAGTTTAGGTGGAAATCAAGTATAGGGGAGACTCGGGACAACTACTACAAAACAACCTTTCATCTTTTGGTTTAAGAAACATTTATATGTGCCAACAGCATCAGTACCTATTGCAATTTACTGGAGAAAGACTTATTAAATTAATAGTATTAAATTTATTACTAAAATTATTTTGCTTCCAACACAAACAAGTGTTAGTGGGACCTGCATTATAATTATTTGAAATACATTAATTTCCTATCATTTTAAATCAGGGTTATTATTGTTAACCAAATTTAAAACCATAAATAAATGTTATTTCTCATTTTCATTCAGCTTAAGTTGAAGTACTCAAATAATTAAAACTGAATAAAATAAAACTAAAGATAAAGAAATATTTGAAGCAGGTCAAATATTTGACAGCACAATTTTTTTTAAAAATCTTCAAATGAAAATAAACAATGAAAAAATATTTAAAAATATTAACAAGAACTATAACAGTATATCGATTATACTAAAATATGAACTGGATGCTTTTTATTGAAATGATGTGCATTTGACATTGCAAAGACTTAAACTTTCAACTGTGCATTATAATTTCTATAACTAGTGCTGCAGTCACTCTAAACCTCACAACATTCAGCTTAGAAATAAAAAATATGTTTACATTCAAAGTAATGGACTTTTTCTCTTTTTATATGCACATGCTGGACAAGCGGTATCACTGTAACATGAAGAAATGAAATGCGTTTCAGTTGTCTTGAATCTCATTCAGGTTGTGGTTTTGGACGGATCTCTTCATGTTGCTGCATATCAAATTTATTTATCAGTGATCTGTCACCAAATCCATCACCTGCACTAAATGAGGCTCTATTAAGTGACATGATGTGTATTAAATAAGACAAATTATGTGTATGCATTCACTGTAACAGCATATTCAACATAAATGAAGACAAAGCTTTGCGATTTTTCAATGAAAGCGGTTTTGTTTGAATTTTAATTGTATTTTTTATTTATTTATTTAATTTTTGTTCCTTCAGAAGGTAATGAGACACTGCGTCAACGACGCTTTGGGAATGCCTCTGCATGATTGCATCTGAAGCACGTGTCAACTAGTCCAATGGCGAGACAGAATGTCACAGGTGGGTGACGTCAAGACCAGGAAAGCATAAAAGCACATCTGGAATTACCGGTGTTAGCTTCAATTAGCCGAAGCAAGTCAATCACAGGGATGAAGGAAGTAAGGCAGGGCGACGCAGTAAATCGTTACAGTTGTAACCTGAGACATCCCTTTCGAGGGAACTCACACTGTGTCAATGATGCTTTGAGAATGATAATGACCAAACATCATACTTACAAGTGCCTGTCCGTGTAGAGCACAACTAAGACATGAGCACCTGTGAACCTGAGGCAGGTCCAGGTTGTAGAACCTTACAAATGTGAGCGGAGAGGACCAGCCTGCCACGTCACAAACATCTTGTATACACCTGAAATTAAGGCCTTGGAGGCCACTATGCTCTTAGTAGGATAAGCTCTGACCGCCAAAGGTGACGGCTGGCTCATAAGCACGAGCAATAGCCTCAACTATCCACTTGCTGACTGTCTGGACCTTTTTAAGCGATCCAAGGCAGACAAATAGCTGATCAGTTTTCCTTCACAGGGCAGCTCTGTGGACATAAGTATCCAGCACACAAGGTTCAGCTTTTCCAGGTTCTGATCTCTGAAAGGAGGAGGGCAGTAGGCTTGCAAAACAATAGGCTGCGATACATTGGTCGGCACCTAAGGGACATAGCCAGACTTTGTGTAAAGGAATGCCTTGACCATCCCCGGTGCAAACTTAAGGCACATGGGGGATACCAACAAGGCCTGGAGATCTCCTACTCTCTTAAGAGAATATATAGCTAGCAGGAATGCTGTTT
Organism: Culter alburnus; assembly: GCA_028476615.1. Lineage (NCBI taxonomy): Eukaryota > Metazoa > Chordata > Actinopteri > Cypriniformes > Xenocyprididae > Culter > Culter alburnus. The sequence continues at coordinate 10,199 of JAOTNS010003047.1, read as the reverse complement.
TTAGGGTCAGAAACTTTTCTGAAACCATATCAAGCTGGAACTCTGGTACGAATTGCAGGCCTCAGCCTCAACGCGCCACAAAGGAAACGTGTCACAGCGGGTTCCTCCTCACAGATGCACCACCCAAAGGGACATGGTAGGCAGCTATGGCCGCCACGCCCACCTTAAGTGTGGGGATAGCCCTGGAGAAAAATGATCTTGCAAAAATTCTAGCACGAAGATTCAGAGCACAATGAATCAGAGTATCGAATCATGATTCAGATCGCGTGTCAAACTGCCAACGGCTGAAATCACGTGACTTTGGCGCTCCGAACAGCAGATTCGATACACTGATTCACCCAAAGGGACATGGTAGGCAGCTATGGCGCCACGCCCACCTTAAGTGTGGGGATAGCCTGGAGAAAAATGATCTTGCAAAAATTCTAGCACGAAGATTCAGAGCACAATGAATCAGAGTATCGAATCATGATTCAGATCGCGTGTCAAACTGCCAACGGCTGAAATCACGTGACTTTGGCGCTCCGAACAGCAGATTCGATACACTGATTCATTATGCTCCGAATCTTCCTGAAGCAGTGTTTTGAAATCGGCCATCACTTTATAAGTGTTATTTTTTTTTTGGCGCTCCAAAAATATTCTCGTCGCTTTATAATATCCCAGATAGCACACATACATGTGGCCGACGTCGGCCGCAGAGCGGAACGTCGGCCTCATATCTGTAACATCTAATAAGGATCGGCCAGGCATAGGCGCGTATCTTCAGTCCGAGCTCTATTTCCAGCTCGTCGGCTTTGGGTCGGATCACGACTGCAGGCCGATATGCCGCGCTTTTCTGTTTGCGCGTGACCATTCATCTCTGCAACCGACGAGAGAAATGGCGACTCCGGCAACATCTGTGGTTTTCAGGTAAGTTTTCACTTTAAGTAAATTAGAAAAATCTTTTTATATTTCTGTGACACTTAAAAGTTACTAAGGCACTCGGTTTACTACAGGCAGTTTGTAATCTCAATTTCTCGGAGGCGAAGGGAAGATGAGCAGCAGAATGCTAGGTCAGCCCAGCTTGTTTAGTTCAGAAAAGTTTTGTAAGTAGCCAAATTATTTGAACATATCTCGTCCTCTGCAAAATAAACGGATCAGGTCATAAACCGGTAATGGTAGATGTTTAAATACTGCGTGACTTTTACCTGTTTTAATGGGCGCGCACTTTGAACGTTCAAACACTGGAGAAGTTACCATGGTAACGGTGCACCGCAGTAACGGACAAGCTGCAAAATCTCCGTCTCTCGCTGTTGCTTTCGGGTGAGTTTAGTCCCTAAAATCACATAAATAGTATAAAACTGTTCTGGATATGTTTCTTACCTGTAATTGACACGCTTCTGTCGAATATTTACTTTATTGAAATAGTTTATTTTCTTCGAAAAAGTCCGTTAGCATAACCGTTTTCAGAACTGTTTGGCTAATATACTGAGCTCTTATGAAAGTTTGCGTTTTAATCACATCTTTATGTTCAGAAGAGAGGCTTTGGTAGTTTTTAAGGTTTTTTTGGTAATCCGTCAATGGGTAATTGGGAGTGAGCTAATTTATTTAAACTGCTGTACTGACATCCCTTACAGGAAGCGCGAAAATCAAATGAAACGAAATGAAATTATCTTTCATGGTAAACAAATTACCTCGATTACATTTAATGTTTAATAATTTAATACCAATCACATTGAAGAAAAAATGTTCTGTGATTTCAGGAGTGAACAAATCAACAACACCGGAGGGGGAAGAGCTGCTGACAGGAGTAACGTATCTTTAGGACACTCAGGTGAACTGAGAAAGCTCATTAAATAACTTCATACGCATTTTTTCCTCAGAGGGTAACACTTTAGTATGGGGAACAATTCTCACTTTAAACTAGTTGCTTATTAGCTTGCATATTGGCTGTTATTATTACTTATAAAGCAGATATCAATGCCTTATTCTGCATGACCTTATTCTACAACATCCCTAAATCCTACCTGATATCCACCCTTAAACGCTATAACTACCTTACTGTCTATTAATAAGCAGTATATTAAGAGTTTGAGGCAAAAGTTAATAGTAAATATGTTTCCCATTCCAAAGTGTTGCCCCACAAAATATTTTACCTATATCACCATGCATGTTATTTTCTTTTGCAAAATTATTTTTTAATATTACAGTTTGTAAGGTTCTGACATACAAACGTAAGTAACACAGAGCAATATAAAATGAAGTAAGCCTAAAACAAATTCTATTAATACAATTTTGTATATATATTCTGCATATTCTACTTTCTCTTTCCTGCATTTCACCTCTGCTGTAGCTGTTTTGATTCTAATGAACCTGACATTATATAGGCTCTGTGATAAACTGTTTGTTATGTTCCTAGATTCTTCCATGCTGATGGCCTGCACTCTTGTCGAAGAAAATCTCAGGCTAAAAATCATATAACCAGTAAGCAAATCCTCAAACATGCACTACTGTTCAAAAGTTTGGGGCCTGTAAGATTTTTCACATTTTAAAATCATTAAAGGGTTAGTTCACCCAAAAATGAAAATTCTGTCATTTATTACTCACCCTCATGCCGTTCCACACCTGTAAGACCTTCATTCATCTTCAGAACACAAATTAAGATATTTTAGTTGAAATCTGATGTCTCAGTGAGGCCTACATAGGGAGCAATGACATTTCCTCTCTCAAGATCCATTAATGTACTAAAAACATATTTAAATCAGTTCATGTGAGTACAGTGGTTCAATATTAATATTATAAAGTGACGAGAATACTTTTGGTGCACCAAAAAACAAAATAATGACTTATATAGTGATGGCCGATTTCAAAACACTGCTTCAGGAAGCTTCGGCGTTATGAATCAGCGTTTCGGATCGTGTCAAACAGCCAAACTGCTGAAATCACGTGACTTTGGCTCTCAGAACCGCTGATTCGATACACTGATTCATTATGCTCCGAAGCTTTCTGAAGTAGTGTTTTGAAATCGGCTATCACATTATTATTATTATTTTTTTTTTTTTTTTTTTTTGGCACACCAAAATATTCTTGTCACTTATAATATTAATATTGAACCACTGTACTCACATGAACCAATTTAAATATGTTTTTAGTACATTAATGGATCTTGAGAGAAGAAATGTCATTGCTGGCTATGCAGGCCTCACTGAGCCATCGGATTTCAGCAAAAATATCCTAATTTGTCTTCTGAAGATTAACGAAGGTCTTACGGGTGTGCAACGGCATGAGGGTGAGTAATAAATGACAGAATTTTCATTTTTGGGTGAACTAACTCTTTAATCCCTGGTTGTTTCAGTGAGAGTGTCTGTGAAAAGCCTTTAGCATAAAATAATCAGCAAAATGAGATGAGGACAAATAATGTTATAGTGGTTGTAGTTATGATAAACTATTATGATAACAGGATGTTATGGTCATTAATATATTTTCTCTAGGTCTTTGAGTTATTTGTGTATTTTTTACTGATACATTCTTAAATACATTTTACTAAATATTTGGTAACACTTTAAAAGACGTTTCATTTGTTAAACATTAGTTAATGTATTAACTAACTTGAACTAGCTATGAGCAATACATTTGTTGCTGTATTTACTAATCTTTGTTAATGTTAGTCAATGAAAATATAGTTGTTCATTGTTTGTTCATGTTAGTTCACAGTGCATTAACTAATGTTAACAAGATTTTAATAATGTATTAGTATCTAATGTTAACTAATGGACCTTATTGTAAAGTGTTACCAAATACTTAAATACTTTAAATGCTGACTGGTTCAGGGGGTCGACAACTTTAGGCATTTAAGTTATTTTTCACATAAATGGTCAGCTTACACACTGCTCATACTCAGCCTCTAAAATGTTTGAATTAAATCACCAATATCAGGGGGTAAAGATGTCATTAGGGTTCTTACAATTATGGCTGTGCTCTTGTTACCAGATGAGATGTGATCCCCAGCGTTTGGCGCTGAGATTCTTCAGGACGTGGCCTTGATGCCATGAAGATGGTGAGTTTCCCCAATAGCTGCCACTACCCAGATCAAGAGACTGATCACAACTTCAATCTGTATTAGTCTTTTGATAGGTATATATGTTATGTGTCTTTTCTTTTCATTACAGCCCATCACTGACAGGCTTTCCTGTGTAAAACATCATATTTATCCAAATGAGGTTTGTAAATGCATGAATTCTTTATATTTTACATTAATCATTAATTTTGAATAAAAATTACTTATAGAAGAAAATGTGACAAGGCCTCTCACAAAATGCCATATTAAAGGACTATTCAGAGTGCAAGTCAAAACTGTTTCTTTTGGGCAATATTATGCAAATATTGTCTATTGAGCTAAAGTTAAATTGAACCTGGAATGGTGATTTATGTTACCAGATGCGATACATGTACAATCGATATGGAGATTGCGTCGAAAAGAGCCGATTTATAAGCCAACTGGATATTAGTCAATAGCAAAATATCTGTCTGTTCTATGTGGGCTGTATAAACCATTTTCCAGAAGGGATTTGTTAAAAAAAGCCTTAGATTACAGTTAAACAATTGCCAAAAACAGTTGTTTAAACATTTAACAGTTTACTTACTTCCAGTTGAAGCTTTAACAGTCTGTGTGTGTCATACAGACAAATTCAATATTAACCATGTCAATGAATTGAAAATAAAATTAAAATAAGTTAAATGGGAAACACTATATTTAGATAAGGCTTGACCTCTTATTAACGTTCGCGTGATTGGTATTAGCTTGTGAATATAGCAATGCCTGTAAGTTTACCTAATGATAGGACGTTAGCTAGAACTACCACACCAGTGTATGAACTAATGCGCGTTTAAGCCTTTCCAACCTTCTACCCGTGAAAGTGCACTTCAAGACTTTTGAACTCGTACTAGATCGATGTACTCCCAATGGGTTCTGACGTCACTCAACAAATGCAAGTGCACGGTAAAAAAAAGGTATAAACTCAAATAGTAAGCACCTTTGGCAGCATAAACGGTCCGCCTTACACTTTACGCAGACTTTCCTGGAACGCTACAGAGTCGTGATTGAACGTGACTTATGGCATCAAAACCTACCTGGAACGCAGCATAAATCTACAATCATTTCACATGACGAACGACACTCACCGTCAAAAGAGTACATCTCCGTGGCGCTGTTGTCAACTAGAGCTCCTCTGGTGGGCAAAGACTCATAACATGAGTGAAGCATGGACTCTGATGTTTCATGTTATAGATTTAAATGGCTCATATGATAATATATATATCGGTGGGCTCTATTTTGAACTCTACTATTTTATTGCAGGGTCTCTGGGATCCCCAGCTGAAGGCATGAAGACATCAGATCTTGGCCTGGACAGATGTACCAACAGTACACCACACCGACTTCTGCTTTTGCATGGATGGCTGATTACTACCATGTTCTGAGAGGGTATTACTATAGTAAAACTGAGCACCTGTGACAGTGGGATTTGTAGTTGTAAAGAATAATCACACAATGTTTTTTAGAAGTTGCAAACTTTTCTCTCTCTTTCTCTCTTACAAACAACACAACAGTTAAACCTTTTCAAATTCTTTTCTGGTGGTGCACAAGTCCTATTCTACAAATCAGAAATTAAGATATTCATATGCTCACATTTAAGCTGCAGACACACTACTTTGAGCATGCGAAAATTTCGGACACTGAAATTTAGCCATTAGGTCACACCTTCATATAGCAATTTTATACTCTTTACATATAGACGTGTGATGTGAATTTGCAGGTCAGAGTTCCAAACCAAACTTTTTGCATGAGCTTGCGTTTCTGGTCTCCCGCATTTGTGTGCATATGAATGGAGGTCAATGGAATGAAAAGCGTAGTGTGACCGCACCTTATTCTACAGTTGCAGCACACCTGTATCAAAAGTGTGAAGTCATGGACAGATTTTATTTGTGAACTGATATGCGAGATCTCACATATGACATATCAGTATGTGACATCCCACTCAAACACGTGCTCTATGTGATAAACATGTTCTTGTCGTTATTATCAATCAGTAATCAACACAGACCACCCTGAAATTACCTTGCACTGTAGAATTATGGTTTTGGCAAGAAATGAAAAGTAGCCAAATATTTATTATAAATGCTACTATTTTACAATTAATATTTAAGACTATGTTAGAGAGGGATAGGAGTCATTTTTATGGATGGTAGGATTTTTTCATTACAGGTCATTTAGTTTCATAATTTGAATTTGTAGAATAAGATTAGTACAAATTTAACTGTTGTGGTTGTGAGAGAGAAAAGAAAAGAAAACTACAAGTTTGAAATCCTAATACATTTTCTCAGTGACTTTACTGAAATATTCTCTACAAATTCCACTGTCACAGGAGCTCAGTTTTGCTACAATATATTATACAGCACATGCATAATTTGAGACAATATTCTGATTAAATTTCCAGTCTCATTTTATCAATGACAAACCATGTCTATCTTATTAACTACTATTAATTTGTGTATAATCAATATATAAACAAGTGATATTTAATTGTTAATGAGGGATTGGCTGGACCCTGCTGACCCAATCAGCATTTCTCGTCCAATGGTCATACTTTAATTTTCCAGTTTCTCTAGTGTGCATCCTTCTCATGGGCATTTCATGACTTTCAGTGTGGGTTAAACCTCTTTTTGGCCCATAATATGTATTTTTTTTAAAAAAGTAATTAAAATAGTTTTGTCTATGCTATTGAAATTGTGGTTTACATCTTTGTCACCGTTTTCACCCAAGGAGTTTACATTCCTGATAATACAAGAGCGAGGAACTTACATTTTAATTACAAAGGAAAACCAATTCTTCTGCTATATTCTTCTGTCCTCCGTTTCAAGGGTAAGATTTTTTTTATATAAATCATCAACTCACCCATATGTCTTATTTTTGTGGAACACAAAAGGAGAGAGTCACAGTCTCAGTCACCATTAGAAAAGAAACTGTGATAGTGAATTGTGACTGAGGCTATCAGTCTCTTGATGTTCTGCCTTACATCTCCTTTTGTGCTCCAATAAAAATAACGTGTTTGGTACAACAGAACATGACCAGTTTTGTTCATGAGTAAATATTGCTTTTAATTTTTTAACTTGAGACTGTTAAGCCTGTAATTTACTTGTATACCTCTGTGTGTATTTAAATGTAAATGCCTTCTCTATTATATTGACGGTTTGTATAGGAGAATGTATGCTCTAAACATGTAGGCTATCTGTAACTGTATTTTGTAAATATTAAACAATGTTAACTGAATGTGATGTGTGATTACATAAACATGCACAATTATCAATTAGTATTAAGTATTTGAGATTTTAAAAACGAAAATGTGTAAACTGTGTAAAACTTTAGCCCAACTGAAATCAACATCGTGTTTCACTCAACTGATGTCAACATTGTTTCAGCATAAGGTAAGCAAACCATCCGCGTCGATTTTCCGTTAGTTTTGAATGGCGTGTCTGACGTTGGTCTTTGATGCCGTGAGAAACATCGATTCTAGGTTAATTATGTGCTATCTGGGTGTAGCACGAAAGGTTCAGCCTAAATAAATAAAGGTCCTAGAAAGCCCCTGCACAGCGGCCAGTATTTACAGCTTTGCATCGTCCATACATCGGCCGGAGAGCATTCGCGATCAGAGGCCGACGTCTCGGCGACATTTTCCCGATGAGCAAACGCTCCGTGAGCTACGTCCCGGCGTGGAACTTTGCCATCGAGACAACATCGGCCCGACGTATGTGTGTTATCTGGGTTAATTCGTAAAACGACTTTGATTCCCGAGCTGGTTCTGATCGAGGCTATCTATCACTGTAACCGGAAAAACTTTTACACTGCGTGGATCGTTCCGGAAGCCAAAAACCCGGAAGTGTGAAATTGGCCTATGTTCTTCCGCAAGATGCATGCCATTCTTTTTAACGTTAACCGTTAGAGAGCAAAAAGTTACGGACTTGTTTATATATTATATGTTGTGGCACGCGCGAGACAAATTCGAAATTTTAAACAAGCGAGTCAAACGGACTTTCGGAGAATCTAAGTACTGCGCATGCGCATCATTTTGTTTTGTAACGGTCGACTTCCAGCACACGGACACGGAGTAAAAAGGTAAGCCCTACAAATCTGCTTTTATTCATCGTTTTTGCCCATGTGACACTAAATATCGCTTGTTATGAGTAATGTTAGTGCAGTGTTTTTGGTTTTCTAAATTTATTTCATAAATAAATTCCGTTTGGTTAATGTGCGCACGAGCGCTGTCCCCGTGAGGCGGTCTGAGGTAAGTTAACGTTAAAATCTGAGACACAGTTTTATATTTTTATTTTAGTTATTTAAATGTAACGTTAACTGTTTAATGTTATAAACGGCAGAATAATCACTTATATTCGTTAAACGGAAACTGTAGTAGAGTGTTTGTTAATTTTAGACCCTGCCTGGCCTCCCTGAAGCTCACATGAACCATATTGAAAATTCAATAAAATCTGTAAACGGTTAAGACACGGTTAATTACTTAACGATTTGTTTACTTAAATTCTTTGTAATGACAATGAACCAGCCAAATCAATGATTTAGAGTTGTTTATAACAAAATATTCTCCTTTGTCGCCACTTACTTTTAACGTTAACCTCATGTGTGAGTCTATTCATTCCAATAAATCTAACATACTTTTTATTTTCAGCAGCTGGAGGAAAGACAGCCTGTGCAGCAACAACAAGACAACAATGATTATAAGCAGGGGTGGGTATTAAATTCTTTTCTGACTTGTTCAGTACCAATAGGACTAATGGTGCTGCTATCGGTATGTATGTAACGTTCAGTCATTAACCCTTTGTATACAACCACATATCATTCAGATAATCTCCAGGTGGACTGCATGGGTCCAGGATCAAGAGATCATTCATCATGCAGACCATGTTCCAGGAGAAGCAGCGTATCCTGGGTGAACAAATATGCCTCCTTTTTCCAATATCACTTAGGTAAGACTAAATGGATTTAAAGTGATTTCAATCATGGGTCATTTGTTTCAGGTCTGCTTGATCATTTTGTTGTCCTGGATGTGAGAACATGGTCAGAAGGTGTGTCAATCAGCATCCAGCCATAAAAGCCGCCTTCTCGTTAAAAGGCTCAGGAGGACAAACAGGTAATTCACAGGGTTGAATTTCACAATTCAATTACTCACAGAGACAAGGAGATGTTAATAATTCTGAATTCGAGAGGTCAGCATTTTACTATTTGATACATTAACACTTTTATTTAATTCAGAATTAAATCATTGTGATTGATGAATCTGAATATATGTGTACATTTATTTAGAAATCGGATTTGATATTTTAAAATGCACTGTCTGTGCAAAATAACAGACTTTCCCACTGTTGGTGCGTATTAACAATCATCCTGTTATTGCTTCTTTTCTGTTTCAAAAAGCAGACTTTATATTTATCATTCCAGGTCCTGATTAGGAGACGCAGAGAACATGAAGCTATGTGCCGTGCTGCTTATATTTATCAAGCAGTAAAAATGCTTAAAACTAAACAGAAGCATTTTGAAATTTTATGACAACCGTCATTTATTACACTGCATTCATCAACAACAGTGGTTAGTTTGTGCGTCATTTCTACATCATTCCACATGCTTTACACTTTCAAATTTCAGTTTTAATTGATCAAGGTTTACATATCCTGTCGAACAGATTAGAAAGGTTGAACACCCCTTACAATAGAATGAAATTTTAAAATTGATTTTGGCAAATTATTCTGAATGACTGGTTGTATGTGACTTAAAGGGATAGTTAACACAAAATGAAAATTCTGTCATCATTTACTCACCTCAGCTTGTCCAAAGCTGTATACATTTCTTTTGTTAAAAACCACCATTGACTTGACATAGTTTTTTTCTACTATGGAGTCAAGTGTTGGCCCAAAGCAGCTGGTAACAAACTTTCTTTAAAATATCTTATTTTATAGCTTTGGAACAAGCTGAGGGTGAGTAATGATACATAATTTCATTTTTTGGTGAACTATCCCTTTATTCGACTGGCAACTAGTCCGATTACAAATAATTATTAGGGTCCATGTAAATGCAGTCTATTGTTAGTCCCAAATTATACACAATCACTCACTCACAGGGTTGCTTGGCACCCTAAACTTTTAAATCTGAAACTATA
>JAOTNS010003046.1:0-18701 GCA_028476615.1 Culter alburnus | reverse complement strand
TAGATTTGGCTTAATATCTCCTTTTTGAGTTTGTGTGTGGTGGTTTATGGCACATGTTTGGGTTTGTATGCAGCACCAAAACATTCATATGATTGGTCAAATCGGCCCGTATACTGTACGATAAATCATAAAGTGTTGAATGCTTGACTACCCTGACTACCCTTTACTACTATACCGAAAACAATATCGACATGCCATACTGATACAGTTCCCTGCTGCTAATCCTCATTTACTGTTCAAAATAGTGTTGGTTCAATGTAGGATTCAGACAGACTATTGTAAACGTGAATAAAAGTTGATCATGCTGTCTGACCTTCTATCTTTGGTATATTCTGTTAACACATGCTGTTCTTCACGAGTTTCTGCGGTCACTGTGTAAGCAGCCATCAGACACAATAATGAGAAGATCATCAAACATGGAATATAATGTGTAATTGTATTTGTACATAGAGGGTCACCATTGGTCCAATATTTTTTTTTTCTTTAATGAAAAACATGGTAAGTTTTGCTGAATCTATGTAAGGAGCTGTATGTAGGATTGTGGCCTAAACTGGTACTGCAATCACTATAAAAAATCTGTAGAGCGGTGTATCCCCTCCCCCTACCCCCTGACTCGAGGTTGCCAGATGACTGCAGGATTCAGCAGAAACGTAGGCTGCTTCATAGCTTCCATGGCAAGTGACGAACAGACGTACACAGTAGTTTTTTTTTCTGTTAATTCTGTTTATGCTTCATGAGAGATATTTTGATAAGTAATTATGTATTTAAAAAATGTACTAATTGTCATTAGTTAAATATAATCGTAAAATTTATGCTCGTATGTGACAGTATAATCGTAAAGAATGTGACAGATCGTAAGATTTATGCTCGTACGTGACAGACAGAACGGTAACTGTTAGTCTAACTTGTAACGTTATTATCTGTCATTAATGTAAGTACAAGCACAAGCCTATGTCACTAGGTGTAACCAATATCAAAGATACAGCTATTCATTTAGCTGATGCTATAAGTGAAAGTGGCCAGCTGTATTTTTTTAATTACCCTGCAGCACACGTCCATAACGCTAAAATATGTGATGTGAAAGATTACATGACATTCTATTTTTTGGCTGTAGAACTTGCATGAAAAACAAGTAGGCTACAAAACGTTCCAAATGGCCCAAATTTTTCACATCATAGGCTACACTGTGCTTTTCATTAGTGTTATGGACATTAGAAAAAGTATTTTTCCTTGGAATTGCACCTACTGTAGTGCTTCCAAACCATCACTAACATAGTACATATAATGTTTTGAACATATAAATACAATTACAATAAAAAAAAATCTGAGAAAAAAAGGATAATAGTAAAAACAAACAAAAATAACAACAAATAAAATTCCTTATTTTTCAATACGAAAAAAAAAAAAATCGATTTACAAGTACTAAAGTTTTTGTCATAAGTAGGCTAACAAATAACCAAAACATTTGCCACAGCAATTATAACGCGGGACAAATTCAATATCACCAATGGCTATCACAGGGTTTTTTCAGTTCCATCAAAATATTGTTAGAGTAACTAAATTACATTAGCAATGGTCATACAGGTCAACTTGCAGCATGTGTAACTTAGTCCACGATATACGTGAAGAACAAATGACGAATCATTTTTACTGAGGTAACATTAGGCTACTGTCTCAATTACGTTTCAAATTGCCATAATGGGCGTGCTAATGTTGTTTTCCTCAGCGTCTCAGCATAATGACAGAGCATACGTCCATGTGAGCTAACGTTATGTTACTTTGCACAAACATGCATAACTTGTTCGACTGTCATGAATATATGAAATGTCCATTGACATCAAGTACAAGTTAGCCAAGCATAGATGAATCTTACCTGTCCAGGAGAAAATTAGCAACGTTGGCGTCTGTGTTCAAATTCTTCTCCGTTTTCAGCCGTCTCCATCTTTCAAAAGCATCTCCAATACAAATTCTGGTTTTATTTCGGACTTTGTCACGACGAATTTCTGAATTATAACGAGGTCTTTTTGATTTAGTAACATTAGACATTTTTATCCGACTGGAGTTAGGGTAGGTTACAGCAAAGCTGGCAACACGGATCCCGAAACACTACTGACTTCGTGATTGGTAGATAGGTGGAGGGAGGCGCGTCAGGCCAAAACACAAAATGACAACATCAACATCAGTTGAGGGCTGCAAGTCCACTTTTTAAATGACAATATCCTGGCCAAACTACTTTTGTCAGTGATATAAGTATTTGAAATGAACATGATTTCTTAATGTCTAGTGACACATCAGGGCCATTTTATGATTAATTGAAATAGATTTCTTACATACAGCTCCTTTAAGTTTAAATAAAAAGCATTGGATTTGTTAATGATATATGGTCTCTTCATTAGTGATGTTGTTACATTTATTTATTTTAATGGCCTTGAAAACAATGCATTCAACTTTGGAAAATGTGTTAAACTGTATTTAAATAGTAGCACAACTGTATTGTGTGAGATTATAATTCAAAGTACAGTAGTCAACATTTGAAGTGGATCAAAAAGTTCAGCAAAGTTGTCATAAGAAGAAGGTTTTTAGGACAGCTTTGATGAAAATGATTTTTGATCCACTTTACATGTTGACTATATTAACAAAGTATAAGTAATAACAAAGTACATTGTTATTTACTGCAAAGTGTGTATTTTTTTAGTATTTGAATAAGCCAAGGTACTGAGCATACAGTACTACTGTAAATAATATATTCAGTGTATATTGCTTGTGTGTTCAGAAGACACTCGTAATTTTTTGTAATGTACTTAAATCACAAATAAAGTGTTACTTTTAACACAAATAAAGTATACTTATAACACATAAAGTATACTTATAACACAAATAAGTATACTTAATATCACTAATCAAGCATGTAATTAGTCCCTACACAGGCATATACTTAAAGTGTACTAAGTATACTTGAAGTTCTTCCAATTTAGCACACAAAAGTACACTAAATACTTAAGTTTGTGTTTTAAAAACACTTAATTACAACTAAATATACTTAGTACAAAATTAGTTATTTCAAAAGCACACTTTAAGTTAAACTCATTAACACACTTGAAATATACTAATAATTAGTCTTGCTGCAAGTATACTTAGCATACTTTTTTTTCACTAGGGTTAGTTCACCCAAAAATGAAAATTCTGTCATTAAATACTCACTCTCATGTTGTTTCAAACTCATAAGACCTTCGTTCATTGTCAGAACACAAATTCAGATCTTTTTGATGAAATCTGAGCGCTTTCTGACCCTCCATAGACTGCAACGTTATTACCACTTTTATGGCCCAGAAAGGTAGTAAAGCCATAGTTAAAACAGTAATTAATGACAGAAATTTCATTTTTTTTGGTTGAACTAACCCTTTAAGAGCCATATTATATGTTGTTTATTTAGATAAAAAGAACATCAGAGGAGTTTGACCTGTAATGTCTGTATGTAGTGATGCAGTTAGACAGACTATATGTAAAAATCATACAAATGCCATTCTGCCATTCTGAACATACATCTACATTTTAAGGAAGTCTATTCTGGAAGTCTATTCTGATTGTTTGATAACTTTTGACAACGTTTAATTTGAGAGCACGGAGAGATTTGCGATTGCACACTGCACAGAGCGCGCTCTCATGAGAGGAGAGGCAGTTCACTTGTATATTTGAGAGCTCGCGTCGTTTTCTGCCATTACATGAATGTGCTCTCGCGTTACAATAATGCGCTCTCCACAAACCTGCGGGTATGATTAAAATTATGCGCAATACCTGCAATCCTGCGCTGTACTGAAACGAGTGACAGCAGGAGGAGGCGCGTGTGTGTCAAATTCGCTGTCGGGGTGACAGAATGAGAACGCGCAAAATATCAGGGTTTTCATTGGTCCGTTTACGATCGGATAACTTTATTGGCTACCGATATGCTGGTCAAAGCAGAGCTTTATGGTTTCAATATTAACTCAAATTCTTGGCGTACTCAGTAACGGAATGCGATTTTACAAGTAGCGAAGTAGATTACTTAGCTTAATTTGACCTTAAGTACAAGTAAAATTACAGATTAAAAATGTACTCAAAAAAGTACAAAAACCCGAAAAAACTACTTAATTACAGTAACGTGAGTAGTTGTAATTCGTTACTTCCACCTCTGAACAAAACCCATTCAAAATGTGGAGGATTTTTACAAAGAGTGGACTGCAGCTGGAGTCAGTGCTTCAAGAACCACTACGCACAGATGTATGCAAGACATGGGTTTCAGCTGTCACATTCCTTGTGTCAAGCCACTCTTGAACAACAGACAGCGTCAGAAGCGTCTCGCCTGGGCTAAAGACAAAAAGGACTGGACTGCTGCTGAGTGGTCCAAAGTTATGTTCTCTGAAAGTAAAATTTGCATTTCCTTTGGAAATCAAGGTCCCAGAGTCTGGAGGAAGAGAGGAGAGGCACACAATCCACGTTGCTTGAGGTCCAGTGTAAAGTTTCCACAGTCAGTGATGGTTTGGGGTGCCATGTCATCTGCTGGTGTTGGTCCACTGTGTTTTCTGAGGTCCAAGGTCAACGCAGCCGTATACCAGGAAGTTTTAGAGCATTTCATGCTTCCTGCTGCTGACCAGCTTTAAGGATAAGCAGATTTCATTTTCGAACAGGACTTGGCACCTGCACACAGTGCCAAAGCTACCAGTACCTGGTTTATGGACCATGGTGTCCCTGTTCTTAATTGGCCAGCAAACTCGCCCCATAGAAAATCTATGGGGTATTGTGAAGAGGAAGATGCGATATGCCAGACCCAACAATGCAGAAGAGCTGAAGGCCCTATCAGAGCAACCTGGGCTCTCATAACACCTGAGCAGTGCCACAGACTGATCGACTCCATGCCACGCCGCATTGCTGCAGTAATTCAGGCAAAAGGAGCCCCAACTAAGTATTGAGTGCTGTACATGCTCATACTTTTCATGTTCATACTTTTCAGTTGGCCAAGATTTCTAAAAATCCTTTCTTTGTATTGGTCTTAAGTAATATTCTAATTTTCTGAGATACTGAATTTGGGATTTTCCTTAGTTGTCAGTTATAATCATCAAATTAAAAGAAATAAACATTTGAAATATATCAGTCTGTGTGTAATGAATGAATATAATATACAAGTTTCACTTTTTGAATGGAATTAGTGAAATAAATCACCTTTTTGATGATATTTTAATTATATGACCAGCACCTGTATGGTGCTCTAGCTGTGCTGCACTGTGATTAAGGTGTTGTTACACTCAACTGTATTCACGATACAGCACATCACTGTACATGATGATGTTCTTGATGGGAGATTCAGAGACAGACTGAAGCTGGATCATCAAACTGGATCTCTGACCATCACAGACAGCAGAATCACAGACTCTGGACTTTATGAAGTGACCATCAGCAGAAACAGATCAGATTCAGTGTTACTGTCTCTGGTGAGTCACAATTACAGTGTCATTTGTGCTGCCAGCTCAGTATTTTTACACAAATAATTATTTAAATATTTATAAAAAAAACAAACTACTTATTTAATATCACTTTTGAAATGATGCCTTTCTTTTCATGTGTTTAATTAGTCTTTCCTTTTGTCATTTGTTTCACATTTTGTGTTTCAGCTCAACAATGATCAAACTCTCTGTGATTGTTTCTGACCACAATCTGCCTTTATAATCTATTACTGTTTCAAATATAATCTGATTTGTTTTCTCATTTATATTTCCTCTGTGATCTTTAATGAGTTTTTCTGTGATCCTGAACGATACTGAAGATTATCAAAGAACGCTTCAATTATTTAGTATAACATGCTTTTTATGTTCATATGTATCTGCCTGCCCTCATCCATGTTTTATTACATTACGTCAAGCGCCCCCTGGAGGAATACTCACTTTGTCTATTTTAATCTTTATTATCACATTATCACATTATTAAACATCATTTGTAAATGTACATTATTGTTCAGCTCATTACTCTTTTTCTTCTGAAACATTTTTTTTTTAAATTAACTATTAAATTGTCATATGTTTACTCTTTAGTATTTTAATTAATGAACTGCCTATTTTTCTTTATAGATTAAAAAAAAATATATAGAAAAAATAAAAAATATCTTGTTTAAAATAATCTGAAATCACTGAGTTCGTTGTCCCATTTCCGGTTTTCTCAGAAGCGGAAGTCGGTACACCGGTAAATTTCTACAGTGTGAACGGGAGATACAGCAGGTATTGTTTTTGTGTTTTTCATTTGATAAAACAGCAAAACACAAAACTCACTATCGTTTCCATGACTTTACAAAACAAAAAATATATAGAGAAAAAAATATATATAGAGATTGATTACGGCAGTCAGAAGAGAAAGATATTAAATTAACCATCACTCCCTCAGAAACACTCACAGCAGAGTTTACTACGTTTTTGTAATGTGATGCGAAGCTAATATCACACAAACAGTGTTATAAGTGTATATAATAGTTTTGACAGATGTAGTAAGTTAGTAGATGTTAGTAAGTGTGGAAGCGTGTCATCAGTCTGTGAAAGTTTCTCCTCTCGACTCTTCACAGGCTTTCATGTGCTTCACTAAATGTTTGAATGTTTTCAGTGTATTTTTTCCAATCCTTGTTACCATCACAGTTACAATATTAAAGATGTTGTATAGCCTCATCATAACTTCAAAAACACAGATCCAGGTCTCTACACTTCTCAGTTTCTCCAGAAGAAAACATCAAAAGACTCTTTAAATTAACATTTACATGATACTGTATGTTCCATTAACTCTGACTTATAAATTTTGTTGTAGCAACACAAGCAGAAATTATAAGTGTAATTTACTGGGTTTTGAGCCGTATATGGTTTTCTCTTTTATTTTATCTGTACAAACCAGTGTGTGGTTTGATCTGTCTGGAGGATAAACAGCTTCTGCTGGATGTTTGTCGTGTCAGTAGTTTGTGGCTGAAGTGTTTCTTCATTTTCTCTCCTGCTAATAAGAAGCTCATCTTATACTCCTCACAAAACATCCTAAAGGGGTCATGAAATGTGTTGTTTTATTGTTTTATAATGTTTCCTGGGGTTCACTTATAATGTTAGTATGCTTTTTACATCAGAAATTGTCATAATTTAGAAATAAAAGGCATTTTTCTACCCTGATTTTATCCTCTGGTTTGAACGCTCTGTTTTAAGGGGCGTGTCTGCTGTGAGACTTCAGTGTAAACGCCCACTGCTGTGATTGGCTGACATCTTTGCATATGAAATATCCAAGTATTACTCTCTCTTTTTAGCATGTTTTTACTATTACAGCTCTCAAGGTTAACTAATCATGAAAAGTGTTGCATTATATTTAGATTGTGGCATGAAAGGTTGCAGTGATGAACATTGTAGTCGATCACAGACATGTTGTTGAGCTCATGAAAGCAGTGATCTCATCACTGAAACTCAATTTCTGCACACTAACGAATGCTTTCATCATAACTAACAGTCCAGACGCGATATAGCTAAGAGATTTGTTGAATAAAATGGGAGTTTTGGTGTGAGTCCAGAACTCAGTCACTGATAAACTCACGCTGTTTGATTGACAGCTCCAGCGATTGTAAAGGGAGCGTTCTTTGATTGCTTTCTATATATAATTTAATCACTATTAAAATAACAGATTATTTTCTTCCTACTAAGAGAAACATGATGAAGTAGGTGTTGATTTCTTCTGTGAAGGTGGAGTTTCACCTATCTTAAATAGGCACATTCCAGGATCAGTCGTTCGCTGGGTCTGGTGTCAAGTTTTCAGTTCTGACACTTATATAAAAGCTCAAGGAAAAGTTGATTTCTCAATTCATGACCCCTTTAATGAAGTGAATCCATCAACAGTCAAATATGATTGACAGCTCACAGGACTAAATAACAGTAGATACAGACATATAACCCAATAGTTCACTCTTCTGCTGTTAGTTTTCATTCAGGACCAGAATTCATTTGAAAATGTAAGATCAGCAAAAGCTTGTTGATTTTCGTGAGGTTAAAGCAGACTGATGAGTGAGCGGAAACTAACTGAGGTTGGAGGAGGATTCACACTTAACCAGATAAATATCACAGTCCAGTCTTGAGATGTAGCTTGAATCATGTTGAGGGAGATTCAACTAGATAAACGGATAGATATATAGGTCTATTTCTCTTTTTATCATCCCAGTTCTGCTGCAGAGTATTATTCATTTCAAATTTAAATGATTAAAGCTATTTTAGTGAAGCATCATCAAATCTAGATAACTAGATAAAAGGATAGAAATGTAACCCTTTTACGCCTTGAACCAGGGTCTCCAGTGTGAGACTCGGACGCTCTAACAAGGAGGCTAAAGTCTGCAACCTATAGTGTCATTCGCTAGAGCGTCTCTTGAGATCAGAGGAGTGAGGTTTACTCGCACAGAGACTACTAGCTGGCCTCCGTTACAGATAGATATATTTTTCTTATTTATCAACTTTGTTCTGTTGGAGAATATTATTATTCACTTCAAATTTAAATGATTAAAGCTATTTTAGTGACGCTTCATCAAACCAACATTAAGTGATTTTTAAAGATTTTTAATATGTGACTGACTCTGTTCTGCAGGTGTTTCAGACGTTTTATAATAAATGAACAAAATGAAGACGGCTATAGGGAGAGAGACTCAGGATTTTATGACAAGATGAGATGATGGTTTTAAAGGGAACCTATTATGCAAAATTCACTTTTACATGGTGTTTGGACATAAATGTGTGTTGGCAGTGTGTGTACACAACCACCCTATAATGATAAAAATCCAGCCACTCCTTTTTTTTTTTTTAAATCCCCATAAATCATAAGCAGTGTCTCAGAACAAGCTGTTTCCAGATCCCTGGCAGTGTGACGTCACATTAGCCACAGGCCCCGCCCACGAATGTTGACAGACACTGCCGTTTGAACATAGACCCGCCCTGAGTGCGTTCACAGCGAGTTTACACAGTCCGCCATTACTGCACTGACGAGAATCTCTTCAAAGTGTTTTAGGTGTTCTGTAGCTGGATGGATTAATCCACATAGCTCTCTCCATTTACCCCCTAAATCTGGATTAACTTGGTTTTCCATGAAAATGCTCCCTCAGTTCTACTGAAATTCGTTTATGTCTGCGCGAATCATTTCACACCAGACTGCTTAGTGAACAAATATCAATACAAAACAGAGACTGTGCTTTGTACTACTCAAGGATATACAAGTAAAAACTGTTTGTGATCCAGCTTAAAGACTCCAGAGTGATACTGGATACGGCAGTAATGAAGGTGAGAGCACTTTATTACAGTTCATCGGAGTTGATTTACGGATATAAAATGTACCAGTTTATTAAGCAGCACCCGAAAAGGCAAGGTCTTTATATATCTGTTTACTGTTAGTTGTAATGAGTGTTTGTGTACTTCCCAGCTGTTGGTGATAATACGAGAGAGAGAGAGAGAGAGTTTATGGATATATTTTAATGCACACTTGCACTGTGTTTATTAAGCTCTTACAGAGATTTTCTAGAGTGAAAACAGACGCTACATATTGTGTGAAGTAATAAACGTCATAAAAACTCATCTGTATAGTTTTGGCCATCATTCGGACGGTACAACAGGCTTATAGTAATATAGTGGATAAAAACAAGAAGACAATTAGTGGATAAAAACAAGAAGACATTATAAGTTATAACCGTAATTGAACTAAACTATACTTGTTCTATCTCCATGCAGCATATATTCGCAGTTCTGAGATTATAGCGCGTCCTGACTGAATCCTGTCACCTGAGAATGAGCTCTTAAAGGTCTTAGGCCGAGAGCAGCAGCTCATTTGCATTTAAAGGGCCCACACTGAAACGGCGTGTTTTTGCTCAACCACTAATAGTGGCAATTTTAACATGCTATATCTGTGGGTTATTTTGAGCTAAAACTTCACATACACACTGGGGACATCAGAGACTTATTTTACATCTTGTAAAATGCGGCATAATAGGTCCCCTTTAAGACATTTTTACCTTCTCTAGTCTGTGTAAAACTCGTGCAAATAAGACTGTCGGTCAGATCTACAGGATGCTGTGGGTTCAGATGATGTGAAATAATCAGTAAAACCCCTCATAACTGCTAAAGATGATGTGACTGATTGTAGAGTTTCACATGACTTTAGCAGCTTCACATCAGCACATCTGTCATTTTATTACAGAAGAAGTTTTGAAGAGCTTTTTTTAATATATATTTGTGGACTGAAACCGCTGAAGATGTTTTGGATTGTTTTGTTCAGTTTGTGTTTCTGGCGTCTGAATGGTGAGTTTTAAACATGTTTTAATGGATTCAGTTGCTTCTGTTCTGGTACCATGTAATAAATTACTCGTTAAATTCGAGAAACTTAACATTCACTGTTATTCTCATATAGAAATAACTGAACTGTGATTTTACTGTCTGTTACGACCCAAAACTCTTTCGGTGTGTCTAGGGACATTAAGGGAATGTAACATTCACAAAACTCTTTAACCAAAGTTAGATCAAACCTTAATAGTGCAAATCAGTAAAGAGGTGAACACCACAAATTCAAACAGAGAAAACATTTATTCATTTTAACCTCCAATCAATATAACAAGAAATAGGCTTTAAATGTGTCCAAAAATATATGTATTAACAATAAACAAAAAGAAAAAGAAAATATAAATTGAGATAATACAAACTCAATGCCAAATCAATAAAACAAAATTATTCTAACTAAAGGATTTAAATCTAACCTAGAATATTTAAAATAAATCAAAACATTTTCAGTGTGCTACTCGCACACCCTAACTTAACTACTCTAACTAAACCAAACAAAACTTACAGCAGGTAGCAACACTCCTAAACTAATGAACTAATACATCAAAATGAACTACGTGAAGCGCGGAGTGTCACGTGACATCGTATGCTGTGCTCCTCTCAAACTTACCCAAACAGGTGAGCAAAGAGCACAGACACACTCAAATCAAATAACAAAAACTAAATGCAAGGGGTAGAACAAAGAATAAGGCAAATAAACAGCATAGAGGGTAACAAATCAAGCATACTTTGGGGCTACAAACATTTCAGAGGCACACAAACGCACACAAACACAGCCCAGCCCTCTAAAAAACAGATGCGGCATCACCGTTTATACTTCCGGCGGGGAGTCGTCAGCGGAGACAGCGAATAAACCCTTTGATGAGTGACAGACAGGGAAACTAATCAAAATCTAGTGGAAAACACAAACAATGAATAATATCTATATAAACATAACTGATTGTAACACTGTCAGATCAAGTTTGAATTCAGGTCCATTACCATTAATTAGTGATTGAATAATAATAAATAATATAATTTAAATATGAAGCTCAGATACTCAACCACATCAGTTTTAGTGTGATGTTAAAGTTTAAAGTAGTAATTAGTTTCATAAATTAGTTATTGTTCTATATATACGTTTATTTCTCTTTTAATGTATCATCTTTTGTCTTTGTCCTGCTGCACAATATTATTCACTTCACATTTAAAGCTGCAAAATGTACATTTTCGCCGCTAGAGGTCACCTGTTCAAAACAAAGGTGTAGCTTGATGAGTTTGAGCGCAGAATCTTGGGATATGTCGTCTTCACCTCACAGCCGGTGGAAAAGAATCGGGATGGATGAGAAATCATGTTCATGAATGAGATTATTAACGTTATGAAGCAGAGCAGGGCGAGTGATGTTGGAGCTGAACGAGGCTGTTGGAGCGATTGATAATGAGAGACGAATGTGACCCAGGTGAAAACAAAAGTACACTTCTATAATGTACTTAAAGTGCTCTATTTTCACACACTAATTTTGGGTAACACTTTAGAATACTGATCCTTCATTAATGAATAACTACAGGGGAACAAATGAGTAATGCATTATTAACACTCTAGTAACTACTATTAACTAACAAGTAACTCTAATGAATGAATTAGTAAGTAATAGTGCTCAGTTGAAGGTGGTAGTTCACTATTAGCTAATCAGTAACTACTGTTTTTTCTTACCTCCCAGAGAACTACAAAGAACTATAATTAATTCTAAAGTGAAGGTCTTGGTAACCCACTTGTAATGACTTTTATTACCAATACTTCAGAAGGAATTACTAATTACTTGGATCAGTATTTAGTGAATAAAAATTATAAAGTGAATAACATGATAATTCTCTAGTAGCTACTGAAGTCATTGTAAACCTTTGAGGTTTTTGTAAAGTATTGGATAGTAATAACTCAAGAGTTACTATATAACTCTAAAGTAACTACTTCTTATTTGGATCAGTATTCTAAAGTGAAGATCATAGTAACCCACTAGTAATTACAAATATGTACAAAAACCTCAAAAGTTTTTCAAAGACTTCAGAAGTTACTAGAGAGTTATCATGCTTTTCACTTTAGAATACTGATCCAAATAATTAGTAATTCCTCTTTAAGTATTTGGTAATACTTCAGTCACTACTAGTGGGTTACCATGACCTTACTTTAGAATGAATTATACATTATGCATTATTCTCATTAATTATGAACTTGTATATAGTAGTTCTTAGTAGTTCTCTGGGCGGTATGAAAAAAACAGTAGTTACTGATTAGTTAATAGTGAACTATCACCTTCAACTGAGCACTATGTTAGTTAATAGTAGTTACTAGAGTGTTAATAATGCATTATTCATTTGTTCCTGTGTAGTATTCATTAATGAAGGATCAGTATTCTAAAATGTTACCTAATTTGTACTTAATATACTAAAAATTATTTTTTAGTACTTCTTAAGATAATCTTAAGAATATCTAAGTGGACTCAACTGTGCTATTTTGAGACACCATGAAATATGAACTAAAAAAGTGCTTTTAATATAATATCTCTGTATTTAAAAATATATATTTAGTTTCCACTCGTAGTACACTATAGGTTCAAATGTACTATAAGTGGTATCGCAGATATGACGCCATTGACAGGCGACTCACTCACACGTCCCGTATCTTTGGTTAAAATAGCTATTTTTTGCACGATTTACAAATAGTTGGAAATATTTGGGAACTTATAAGTACTCAAGTAAACAAAATATATAACACTGGACTAGTGGTTTTTGGAAATTTTACTGCAAAAATCTTACATATTGTGCCTTTAAATGATTAGAAGTGTTTTAGTGAAGCTTCATCAAATCAACATCAAGTGATTTTAAAGCTTTAATTCTGTGAAAACTCTGTTCTTCAGATGCATTTGATGATTATGAAGAGGAGTCAGTGTCAGTGAAGGAGGGAGATTCAGTCACTCTAGACTCTGATCTTACTGAAATGAAGGATGATGATGTGATTCAGTGGAGGTTTGGATCTGAAGACACTTTAATAGCTTTAATCAATAAACGGTACAACAGAATCACTGTATATGATGATGTTCTTGATGGGAGATTCAGAGACAGACTGAAGCTGGACAATCAAACTGGATCTCTGACCATCACAAACACCACAACTGAACATGCTGGAGATTATGTGCTACTGATCAACAGTGTGAAAAAGACTTTCAGTCTCAATGTCTTTGGTGAGTTTAATATTTGTTTCACTTGTTTTATTTTTTTATCACTGGTAAAATTTTAATCCATAGACAATTTTGATTCTTTTGTCTGTTCTGTTGTTATAAGAATATGTTTCAGACTATTTACTTTCATAAAAATCATAAAGTTATTTATAAATATTAATCTGTGACGCACTCTGTTTCTGTTTGGTGATAGAGATGAAATATCAGTGCTGGAGGGAGATTCAGTCATTCTAAACTCTGATCTTACTGAAATAAAAGATGATGATGTGATTCAGTGGTGGTTTTGAAATGAAAGCACTTAATAGCTGAAATCAATAAACAGGATGCCAGTGGGTGGGACTAATATTGCAACGATGAAGTAGGATTGATTGATTTCTTCTGTGAAGGTGGAGTTTCACATATCTTAGATAGTCACATTCCAGGATCAGTCGTTCGCTGGGTCTGGTGTCAATAAAAGCTTTATTGGACTAACAAGGAATTTTTCAGTTCTCAAGGAAAAGTTGATTTCTCAATTCATGACCCCTTTAATGAAGCGAATCCATCAACAGACAAATATGATTGACAGCTCACAGCACTAAATAACACACCAGCAGATACAGATATCTAACCCAATAGTTCACTCTTCTGCTGTTAGTTTTCATTCAGGACCGGAATTCATTTGAAAATGTAAGATCAGCAGAAGCTTGTTGATCTGATGATGTTAAAGCAGACGGATGTGTGAGCGGAAACTAACTGAGGTTAGAGGAGGATTCACACTTAACCAGATAAATATCACAGTCCAGAATCTGAGATGTAGCTTGAATCATGTTGAGGGAGATTCAACTAGATAAACAGATAGACATGTAACCCCTCTACGCAGGTCCTACTCGCTCCGTCTGCGCGGGCCTTGAATCCGGGTCACCAGTGTGAGACTCGGACGCTCTAACAAGGAGGCTAAAGTCTGCAACCTATAGTGTCATTCGCTAGAGCGTCTCTTGAGATCGGAGGAGTGAGGTTTACTCGCACAGTGACTACTAGCTGGCCTCCGTTACAGATAGATATATTTTTATGCTGGAGAATATTATTCACTTCGAATTTAAATGATTAAAGCTATTTAGTGAAGCTTCATCAAACCAACATTAAGTGATTTTTAAAGATTTTTAATATGTGACTGACTCTGTTCTGCAGGGTTTCAGACATTTTATAATTAATTAATGAACTGAGGACGGTTATAGGGAGAGAGATTCAGGCTTTCATGACAAGGTGAATGACGACTTTAAGACATTTTTAGCTTCTCTAGTGAAAATAGATTATCAATCAGGGGCCGTGTTCACAAAACAATTTATCTTACCACTAAGAGTTCTCCTAAATAGCAGTAAAAGTTCTTAGCTCAGAGTTTTCTCTTAAAACCTATTCACAAAACTGCTGAGACAAACTTTTACTAAGGAATAGACTGAAGTCTCAAGCTAAGATTAAGGGCGGGGTTGAGCTCCTTGCTATGGAGTATACACACAGTGATTGGCTGATGGGGGAGGAGTCAGCGATTTAATCATAGAAATATTGTAGAATGAGGTGTCATGTTTCCACATTAAAATAAAGGTTTAAAATACAAATGTTGCCCTATTCAAATAAAAATGTTTTAATGAAAATGTTGCCATAGTCAAAATAAAATATTGCCATATTGTTGCCATAAAGCAGTGGTTCTCAACATTTTTTCCCGGCGGGCCGCACAATGTTCTAAGTGCAGGTAACCACTATTGTTAAGGCCCTTTCACACAGGACGCGGTATGCGCTGCGCTCGCTGCTGGGTTCAGCGCAGCCCTTCAGATACAAAGCGATTTGCGCTGCGCTGGCCAGAGCATAGTAGGCGGAATGTTCCAAACTTGTATCTGGAGTTCTTTACATAGTCATCTGATATTGTTGTTCCATGCATTCAGTCAACAGCAAAGTATATTTCCCGTGCTAAGAAGTGAGCGATAGTAATAGCCCTGCTTGTAAGAAGAAGAAAGAGCAGCTCTTGACAGTGTCTGTCATGTCTCCATGACACAGCTTTTCTCCCGATGTCTCTATACGACCAGCAAACTTGTATTGTATAGCTCTGCAAAAGTTCCAACACAGTAAATAGCTGTTCATCCATTGGCAACAGTGAGCGACGTTGAAGGTGCAGAAAGATCAGACACATCACTGACACACAAGGCTGGAAGGCTGTGATGGGCCCCGGTTGTATGTGTCTCCTGGAGTGGTGGTCGTTCCCTGGCGGTTGATGCAGACAGTGAGCAAGCTAAGTTCTCTGAGCTGGTGCTGCAGGAATCGAGGCATCCAGTGCCTTGACGGTGTGTCACCTGTCACTCTAAAGTCAGTTAGTGGGGGCAAGAGGTTTGCTGGTGGCAAGGTTCAGCTCTTTCAGCTTGCTCAGCAGGTGTCGAGGTAGCAGGTGCCATGACCGTGTCATCTGTCATTCGGACACCGTGAAGCAGGTGACTGCAGGAAGAGGTTATGGGAGCTGTAGTGTGAAGAGTGTTTCAGACTGACCTAGGGTTGATGACAGAAGCGTTTGTTACCTCTGCTCTCAGTCCAAAGGAGTCTGAAGTTTGCTGTGTCCTCTGCTCTGGTGGCAGCGCCGACTTGAGCAGGTCTGAGTGGTCTTGTGTGAGTGGTCAGAAGCTTGTGCTTCTGAGTACTTCTCAAGTAAGTACTATTCAAGGGGCGTTAGAAGCTCCTACAGGTTTGATGCAGGCATGTCCAGTCGCCCTTGTGCTACCTGCTGTTGGAGATCATGCGGTGTCTGCAGGAAGAGGATTTCCATCCATGGCTTCTCCCTGTGGTAGGTCTGGTGCCTGGGTCTGTCTGAATTAATCCTTCTCCTTCTGTAGCTTTAGAGGATTTCAGGAAATTGGCTGATAAGGTGTCAAGCAGAAGGCTTGGCTCCCCCCTCTGTACTCTGTGCTTGGCTGGGGGAGGTTCTTCTGCTGCAGGCAAGAGAGTCTCAGTTCTCTTTGGGCCATGTCAAGTTCATCTTTGGTGTTGTCCAGCTGCTGGGTCAGAGCTTCAGTCCCAGATCTGGACACATCCAGAGGACGTTCACAGGTCCTGATCCTGTCATCTTTGTCCTAGAGTTCAGAATTTGCTATTTTTAACAGTGACTATTTGTGACAGAGTTCTTTTACCAAATCCTCTCTGGCTGCCTTTTCCAGCTGCTCTCGTTGCTGAGCAGTTGTCAGAGCCTTTGAGGTTTTGTGGATTTTCTTCTGTGCCTCTATTCTGTCAGGGTCCTTGTGTCTGTCCTGAGCCTCCATCTCTAGCTGGTCTATGTGGCTTTTAGCATGCATCAGCTCCTTGTGAGTGTCTGTGATCTGGAGTTGGAGGGTGTTCACCTCCTGTTTCAAACCAGTGAGGTTGTGGGCCAGGAAGAAGTTGACTTCAGTCAGATCATCGTGATCATACCCCTGGTTTGAGTCATCTGCCTTTACTTCTCTTCCATCTTTGTCCAGTTGCTTTTGGCTCTGGTGCTGTAAGTGATCAGCAGCCCTGGTTAGGTGGGTGTTCCTCACCACACCTAGCCAGTCCTTTCGGTCTGCCATCTGGGCAGTTAGGCTGAGCATCTGCAACATTTAGGCACACTTGTGGTGAGAGTAAGGGCAAGAGACTACTGCAAGATCAAACAGAATTTAGGACTAAAGGCACAGTGAGCAGCCAGGTGTATAAAATACAGCTAGGTTTAATAAATGACTTAAGATGGTTCTTAATGTCAAATTATTTATCAGAACGTACTGATGGCTCACAACGGGCTCGACCTCTGAACGAATGGAAGAGAGAAAGGGAGAGGAGGAGGAGAGCTTCCCATTGGATTGTGTTCATTAGTGGTGCTCAAAATTATGCCATAGCAATCGTTCAGATTACTTTTGTAGCTGGCTCATAAAATTGAAGCAACTGTTGTAAATTAACAAAATCAAGAAGGAAAGTATGTCTAGATACTTGTGGTCCTATTGGGGAAATTAAACCACACGAGGAGAAAGGAAAAATATAAATAAATCACATAGATGAAAGAAATAATACTAATAAAAATTAATAGCTGATGGCTATTATGATTACAAATCAATACAAAGATTTAAAGAAGTGATTCATACAGCAGAATGACCACCAATTGGGAATAGTCAATAGCACTAGTGATTAACAGCCGCAGCATGTTCAGAACCAAACCATTTGTGTTTTGAAGTTTAGTTTAGCATGCTATTGACAAGTCTCAATAACTCCTAGAATTCTTCTTTAACTAAACAGTTTACATGTAATTAAATTTAGATTTAATTACCCTAGTAACTGCAGATTTAGCTGAAACAGTGTTCAGGGAGAAATGCACCTAAGTGCAGATGAAATTAGCTGAGAAGAATTCAAGGTAAGGGAAGTGAAAGGTCAGAAAACCAGGAATGTGGTTAAAGAAATTTGGTTTAGATCACTTCCCACTGCATACATACAAGCTGTGGTTAAAGGCTTCAAGTAAATAATGCTAACTGTTACTATAGTAGTTTAGTTAGCCACGTTAGCTGGAGGGCCGATGGTTGCATTAGCTTAGCTCCCTAGCCTGGCTTGTTACAATATGATGTCACAAGGTGTCGAGTTAGTACTTCCTTTGACAAGTTGTTGTCATGGGAAGCAGTGCATGTCCGAGCGATTCTACAGTTCATGAAGAATGTCTGCACATTTGAAACGAGTTACGCATCAAGTTAAAAATAGAGTGCTTATAGTTCAGTAATTCAACCTTAAATTCAGTCAGATGCAAGTATGGTTAGACATTTGTAAATTTTACTCATGTAAAATTCTTCTCTCTACTTGAAACATCTTTTGACTAATTTAAAGAGTAGTTACCCAGATTTGATGCAAATCAAACTGGTCTAGACGTGCAGAAACCTCGTCTTGTGAATAGATACTGATGTTTCTATTGGGCCAATGAACATAGTATTGATCACCCGGTGGTTATGCTTGTAGATGCAGCTAAAGTTTAGATGAATGAGTCTCTCTGACTATAATTTCTAAGGCCTTTGCTCTGTAGAAAGGATGCTGACATCTAAATCTACATTCATAACACTGTACTGAGATTTTTCATCAGAAACAGGTTTAGCAATTCTGCAATTGGTATTTCTTCAACCAAAGTAGAATAGTTACT
>JAOTNS010003045.1:0-23500 GCA_028476615.1 Culter alburnus | reverse complement strand
AGGATTAGAGGGAGGATACGGACACAAAGATAAGCAAGGAAAGCGGAGGAAGCAGAGGAAACAGAGACTGAGAAAAAATTCCTGTTTGCAGTCAAAGGCAGAGTTCATATTGAAAGCGCACCAGGCAGCCTATGCATACCTGAACCCCAGCATATCCAAATATGAGTCTCTTTTAGGACTCTTAAGCCAGGCTGCTCAGACCCAGCTCTCTGTACAGACCACAGTAGCTACAGTAGTCTTGCACTATGAAGAGATCAACCAGGCTTTGGAGGAAATGGCCGCTGAAGGCGAGCAGCTGCTGAGGGAACATGGACACAACATGAAGTGGCCCGCTTTACTTAAAGACTATCCACCTACAACCAACCAAGCAATAACCTGAACCAGCTTCCTTCCGAACTGCTGCAGCAAATGCTTCTTCACTCCACAGTTAAAATGATCTCAGTGGGAGACTCTGTGAAATGCCTGGGTGACTCAGCCTTAAAGAACTAGCTGACTACTTTGGGTGCCTGTCTCAGGTCTTAGGAGAGAAGCTGCTGGCTAAGCATGTGGCCGAGGAGCGCCTGAAGCAGGTTTTGTCTCATGTGGAAGCTGCTGCCCTCAGGAAACCAGGTCCAGAGGATTCTGAACTGCACAGTAAGGACAGCAGCATAGGTGCAGACAATGAGTGTCAGAATGGATTGGAGCGCTTCCGTCGAAATAGAGGGAGCTTGGGATCAGGAGCAAACACTGGAAAAACATCTGTCCTTACCACCACTTGCTCTCCAGATCAGCAGCTCCTTAATGCCAATGAGGAAGGTACAGACAATGATGATGAGGATGATGATGACAATGATGATGACGATGATGAGGATGCAGAACTTGAGGATGACGTCAGTGGTAGGAGAACAATGTGTGGTTCTTTTGAAGCAAATTCCAGCTTTCCACAAGATCAGGGTGGTCTTCAAAACCAAGATCAAGTCAAGACCATTAACTTGAAAAGGAAAATTAGATGACCAAAAACAGCAGACAATACCCTTCAGCTGAAACTAAACACACCGCACTTAAGACGACCAAAGCGCTCGCAATCCTCGGTGTTTGTGTAGCAAAGCAGAAGAATCAGTTCCTAATGAGGAACAAGGAAACTTGAGGAACATGCAAACACCTCACTGGAGGAGAAAAAATTATTTTCCAGATGATCTTGTTCATGGAGGCCATGTACGGACAAAGATTAGAAAAGGTTCATCAGGAGAACAGTGCTCAGCAAGGTACTATGGCCTCCAGTATGGCAGCAAAGGGCCTTTTAGGGCAGTACCACCAAGCTCTCCTCCAGAGTTTACTCCAGAACCACCTGGGTGAAATGCTGTCAAGAGGCTCATTAATACTTTTAGCCAAGGGGTGGAGGATAATTCAAGACAAAGTCCTTTAGACCAAAGACCAGTAAGAGTTGGGGCAACAAGAAATGCACTCTCCCACTGCTGGAGAACAGGAGCACTTACCACCAGTAGGAATATCAACAGTAGCATCCATTCGCATGAGCCCAGACTGGCTGACAAACCTGGAAATCTGGATATAGACAGCCTTCAATCTCCACCCTCAGAAATGCTCATGGACAACACATTTGAAAGCGGCGTAGGGTTGCCTGCTGTGGAGGGGGCTCATGATTCACAGTGTAGAAGGCAACAACTCCACACTTTAATTCAAAGAGAGACTGTTTCCTCTATCAGGGAAAACATGCATGAGGCTCCATGAGCTTCTCAACTACTCAGTCTGCTGAGACAGGTTTGCAAGGTTCCGTGCCTCATCAAGAATGCAAGAACCACAATGAGGCGAGACTGCAACTATGCACTCAAAGGTTTTCCAGCAACGACTCCACGATGAGGACGATGAGGACATGGCTTCCACCCTCCTGTCCCACTCTGCACCACCCATTGCCAAATCCTCCATCCACAACCTGTCCCCTTAGTGGGAGGTGGACTCCATCCACAACATCAACCACCTCTAGTATTTCTGGGTCACAATCATATTTGAAGCTCCGGCCATGTTCTGTCAAGAGAGAACCAATCATCTCTCATACAGGACACCTTCATGTACATCTACATTGCCTCGGCCATGGAGAGAACCTGCCAAAGGGAGACCGCCTTCAAACCTCTTTTATGGGAGCAGTCCATCGGATCATAGGTCATCCCACAGTGAGCAGCAACAGTCATTGCCTAATGGCAAATCACAACAGGGTCTTGGCAGTGACATCACACATTTTCTGCTCAATAAACATTTATGATTATTTTCAATGTTGAAACAGTTGTGTACTTTTTTTCAGGATCCTTGATGAATAGAAAGTGCAAAAGAACAGCATTATCTGAAATACAAAGTTCTGTAGCATTTACACTACCGTTCAAAAGTTTGGGGTCAGTAAGAATTTTATTTTTATTTTTTGAAAAGAAATTAAAGAAATGAATACTTTTATTCAGCAAGGAGCATAAATCAATCAAAAGTGGCAGTAAAGACATTTATAATGTTACAAAGATTAGATTTCAGATAAACACTGTTCTTTTGAACTTTCTATTCATCAAATAATCCTGAAAAAAATATTGTACACAAATATTTTGTACAATTGTACACATTAAATGTTTCTTGAGCAGCAGATCAGCATATTAGAATGATTCTGAAGGATCATGTGACACTGAAGACTGGAGTAATGATGCTGAAAATTCAGCTTTGCCATCACAGGAATAAATTACTTTGTGAAATATATTCAAATAGAAAACAGTTATTTTAAATTGTAATAATATTTCACAATATTACTGTTTTTTACTGTATTTTTAATAAATAAATGTAGCCTTGGTGAGCAGACGAAATTCTTTTAAAAAACATTAAAAATCTTAGTGGTTCCAAACTTTTGGACTGTACTGTATATATATATATATATATATATATATATATATATATAGCAAATCTGATACAATAAAGGTCTGATTAGTTCAAGGGTTAGTACAATGGGTGACCTACAAAAAGACAAAGCAGATGCACTCAATGCAAAACAGGTGGAAGATGACTGACCTGATCTGTCTTCATCAACATGATTGTGGTTTTGTTTAGTGTAGCTATAGTTAGTATTAGGGTTGTCAAAAGTACTGGTTCTGTCCCAAATCGGTACTGAAATTTAAAAAAAAATATGACAATACCAGCATTTCCCCCTAGCATTTTGAGCACTGTTGAGGGATTCTGACTAACTTAAAACACCTCTGATTGGCTATTGTGTTCAACCCCTCAACAAAAATGTTGTTTATTAAGTGTTTACACAGATACACATGGGAGTGTTAGAAAACAGGATCTATCAGAACTGGTTGTTGAACTGGTGGTTGCCCCAGAAAAAGAAAACGTTTTTGTAATTGTAAAAATACCTACTGTTTTGCCATACAACTGATTTGATCACCTCATTACTGCCTGCAATGTCAAGAATTTGCTGTAACCATGTACCGTAAGTACACAACTTGTGCCATGTGTTTGCCATACTGCAGCTGTGTAAACCATATTAGTGTACCTAAAGTGCTTCAGAAACAATTACATTTATAGAACAAAATGTGTCATGGAAACAACTCAACATAGAAGTTTATTGTTCTGTGATTATTGTGTGATTCGCAGTGATTTCTGGTTTTCTGTGAACATAGTCATTCATGCCAGTTTACAATGTTTTCTAGTAACTGTAAACAGTCCACAGTTACAGCAGTCACACACCTGTTACTTCTTGGCAGATACTCCAACTATTAATGTTCGTACATTAACTGAACATGGGTGTCTTTTAGCATCTTACAGCACCAGATGCTCTTATGGCTTAAAACTACCAACTGAAACTGTCATTTTTTAAACTTTTAAACTTTAATATTTAAACCATTTAACTGTGATGTCAGTCAAGAGGAACTCAGCAGAAAACCAGAGGAACTGGAAAATCTGTTATGATTGCACATTCTTCATAACTGAGGTCATGAAGACAGTTCTGCTTTCTGAGAATTAACGTGAAAAAGAAACAAACAAACAAGAAAAAAACAGACTGAGATATCAAGAAAAAGAATGTTGATGGGGAAGTTCATACCTGCACCTGTATGAGCTGTGAGAACTACTGACTCACCTGTCCTGATGACCTACATACACAACAGATAACCATCTGTCTAACTAAACACTCGCAGAAAAAAACGTACTCGGTTACTAACGTAACCTCGGTTCCCTGAGATACGGAACGAGTACTGCGTATGGGGAAAAGTCTCCCTTTTTCCCCGTCACTGAAGCCTTTTTTAATAACGCAGTGAAACTGCATCGTCATTGGTTCACTCATGAGAAGTTGTTGAACCAATGACGGCGCGTCATAGCTGCTTAACCTATGGCGAAAAAAAGCGCGCGAATATTCCTGCCGAAAGGAGCGGGGTTAAGTGCTATATAAGCGGGCGTTTCGGCATAGGATTTCAGGCCATATCGACTGAAGCGACGACCCTGAAGCCGCAGCCTCGTGGCACGGCAAGTAACGCAGTACTCGTTCCGTATCTCAGGGAACCGAGGTTACGTTAGTAACCGAGTACGTTCCCTTTCGATACTTCACTCGTACTGCGTATGGGGAACGAATTCAACCGCGCCGTGCCACGGCAGGGAATGACTGGACATGTTTGGGACGCCTAGGGGGGTCCACGAAACTAATGAGAAGGCCAAAGCCGTCGAACCCATAGTTACACTACAAGAGGAGATCACTCCTGAACCGGTTTGAGGCGGGGCTCGAAGAGGCCGCTGCATCACACCGATAGGACCCGAGCTTGTAAAGTCGGAACGTCCAACTGGTAAAATCTGACAAAGGTGGACGGCGAGGACCAGCCGGCCGCCTCACAGATGTCTTTGATAGAAACTCCACTGGACCAGGCCCATGAAGAGGCCATACTTCTAGTGGAGTGAGCTCTAACTCCTATGGGGCATTCTGAGCCCATGGAGGAGTAACAAAGAGCTATGGCGTCGACAATCCAACGCGAGAGGCGTTGCTTTGAGACCGGAGACCCTTTGGTGTGGCCGCCAAAGCAAACAAAGAGCTGATCTGATAGCCGAAAAGGCTGTGATCGCTCTACATAAGTTCTCAATGCCCTAACAGGGCAGAGCAACTCCAGCTCTTGCTCTTCTGACGAGACAGGGAGCGCAGAGAGGGAGATGACCTGTGCTCTGAACGGGGTCGAGAGCACCTTGGGGACGTAGCCATGCCTGGGTTCAATACTTTAGAGTCATTGGGCCCAAATTCAAGGCAAGCAGGGCTCACAGAGAGGGCCTGCAGATCGCCGACACGTTTTACCGATGCTAAAGCCAGTAGCAGAGCGGTCTTAAGCGTCAGGGGCTTGAGGTCAGCTGAGCACAGCGGCTCAAAGGGATGTCCTTTGAGAGCCCTAAGGACCATAGATAGGTCCCAGGTGGGAACAGTGAGGGGGCGAGGAGGATTCAATCGCCTAGCACCCCTCAAGAAACGCACCACTAGGCCGTTTCTCCCCACCGACTGGCCAGCGATAGGAGAGTGAAACGCTGCGATGGCTGCTACGTAAACTTTGAGCGTTGAAGGGGCTCGCCTGAATTCAAACGCTCTTGGAGAAAGGACAGTATCGGAGATACGTCACACTCCGCTGGATCTATGTTGCGTGCAGAGCACCAATCAACAAAGATTGACCATTTCTGGGCATAGAGACGTCTCGTAGACGGAGCTCTCGCCTGAGAGATGGTGTTCAACACGTCCCTGGGGAGGTCAACCGGCTCCCGTCGAGGGACCATAAGTGTAGAGCCCAAAGTTCTGGCTGTGGGTGCCAAATTGTCCTGTTCGCCTGAGAGAGAAGGTCCCGTCTCAGAGGAATGGGCCACGGGGCTCTCGTGGAGAGCCTGAACAGCTCTGAGGACCAAACCTGGCTCCTCCAGAGCGGGGCCACCAGGAGGACTCTGTGCTCGTCTTCCTTGATTCGTCTGATAACCTGAGGAATCAGAGCGATCGGGGGGGAAAGCGTAAAGAAGGGTGCTGGGCCAATGGTGGGCCAGCGCATCGTCCTTCCTTGAGAAATAAGTTGGGCAATGAGAATTGTCTTCTGAGGCGAAGAGGTCGACCTCTGCCTTCCCGAAGAATTCCCATATTGTGAGAACCGTCTGGGGGTGGAGCGTCCACTCGTCTGAGGGAACATTGCTCCGAGACAGCATATCTGCTCCCAGATTGGTTTTCCAGGAATGTGTCGCCCTGAGCGACAGAAACCTGGGTAGAGCCCATTCCAGAAGACGCTTCGCCAGTGTGCATAAGCGGCTGGACGAAAGACCTCCCTGGTGATTTATGTACGACACCACCGTCATGCTGTCCGATTGGACTAGGACGTGGCGTCCCGTCAGGTGAGCCTGAAAGAAGTGAAGGGCACGTATCACTGCCAGCATCTCTAGGCAGTTGATATGAAGATGGCTCTCCTCGTGTGACCACGAGCCGAAGGCCGGTCTGCCCTCGCAAAGAGCGCCCCAACCCGAGTTGGATGCGTCCGTCGAGAGCACCGTCCTCCGCGACGCCGCCTGAAGGGGTACGCCATGCTTGAACTCGGGGTTCAACCAGGGCTTCAGGGTGATAGACAGGCCTGATTGACCTTGAGACAGAAGCGGCCATGCCGCCAGGCGTGGGGGGGACCCGAAACTTCAGCCAGTACTGCAGAGGCCGCATCCGAAGAAGGCCGAGCTGTAGAACTGGGGAGGCGGAAGCCATCAGCCCTAATAGCCTCTGGAAGGACTTCAGAGGAAGGTAGGCTTTGTTTGTGACGGAAGCCGCGAGCTGAATGGCCAGAGCGCGCTCTGGCGAGACTACTGCCGTCATGCGGACAGATTCGAAAACGCTCCCAGGAACGAAATGCGTCGGCTGGGAAGCAGCGAGCTCTTGGATAGGTTGACCCTGAGTCCAGGCATTCTAGATGGCTGAGGAGCACAGATCTGTGAAGTTCTAGCTCTGCTCGCGAGTGGGCCAGAATGAGCCAATCGTCGAGATAATTCAGAACACGGATTCCCTGTCTGAGTGGGGAAAGCCGCATTCATGCACTTGGTAAAGTGCGAGGAGCCCGGGACCGTGTGAAGGTAGGCCAGGTAGACAAGCCGGAAGGTGGGCCGTGTTGTGGTCAGGCTATTCTGGATGTAACGTAGGATCTCTTTTTGGTCCAATAAAGCTGCAGACCATCTGACAGGAGAATGCTGTGAGCCAGCCCATCTTGGGGTTTCGGGCGCGGGCCGGGGTCAGTCCTGCGGGATGGAAGATGGGTCCGCCGCCCGACAGGACCCATGAGGTCTTGGGGGCGCCCCCCGGGGGCTGTGGAAGGGGAACTCTTTTTAGAAAAGGGTAAAAATGTGTTCGCCATGAAAACGGCGGTTTGTGTGGACGCAACATTTGTGGGCCCATCTGTAACACTGAGCATCATTCCCACGCCCGGATGTGAACGAGGCGGAGGGGAAACTGCGCAAAGGAGCTTTGGGGGTGGTCCGGCCGCAGCGAGACATTCCCCCGTCCTCTTCCTTCTCTTAAATCGATTAGGCGTCACAGGGTCCAGCACAATCTTGGGCCGGGGTCCCTGGCGTCTCGGGAAGGAGCGTCTGGCAGAGCGAGAGCGCTGGCGTTGCTCCTTTGGCGGTGCTGCCTGGGAGGCAGAGGGGGCAGGCTTGCTCTGCTGAGCCGGCGCAGGCCTGGGTCGGCTTGAAGCAGATGCGGAGCTGGAGCATTTTGGCAGGAAGTGTCTCATGGCCTGAGACGACTTCTGCGCTGCAGTGAATCGCTCGGTGAGACCCTCTACCGATGGCCCAAAGAGACCGGAAGGCGAGACAGGGGCGTCTAAAAAGGCCATCTTATCCACGTCCTTGATCTCGGTCAAGTTGAGCCATAAGTGGCGCTCTAAAACCACCAGGCTGGCCATGGACCTTCCAATGGCCTGGGCTGTGGCCTTCGTGGCTCGCAGGGCTAGGTCAGTGGCGCTGCGGAGGTCCCTGAAGGCGGTGCATCAAAGCCGGGCTCGTCCATAGAGCGGAGAAGCTTGGCTTGAAACAAGCCAGGGTGGAGGTAGTCCTGCAGGGCTTTGAAGGAAGGGCCCTCTTTGATTTCCAGCCCACAGCCGTGGGAGGACAGAGATGAGCTGCCACTGCTTCATCCAGGGGCAGCAGGTGCTCGTAGCCCTTTTCTTCAGCGCCGTCCACAGTCGTGAGGGCTGAACGGTGCGTGGTGTGCAGGCGGGCAGAGTAAGGAGCGCGCCATGACTTGGTCAGCTCCTCGTGTACCTCGGGGAAGAACGGGGCAGCACGTTGACGAGGGGCCTGGTGTCTTCCCGGCAGGAACCACTCATCCAGGCGGCTCCGTGACGGCTCTTCCGGCGGAGCCCAATCCAGGTCTAGCTCCTCCACAGCTTTTGAGAGGACGCGGAGAAGTTCGGCGTCCATGCCCGAGCCGTGTTCAATGGGCTCCAGCGGAGGCGGGGGGGCGGGGTCGTCCGACTCACCAGCCCAGCCTTCAGCTTCGGAAGCCGCGAGAGACATGGATTCATCTAGCGGCTCTTCATCCGATCCACCGAATGAGATGAGGTCACTTGCATATGCTGAGGGACGCTGCTCAGGGTGGGAAAATCTGACGGGCGACTGCTCTCTGGTGGGAGAGGGCGAGGCACGCGGGGGCTGGGCCGACGTGAGCTCGCTCAACTCCGGGCGCTGGGTCGCTCTACCCCGCTGTCTCTTCCTCGCAGGCTCGCGGCGGGAAGGGGACGGGAGGGCGCGAGCGGCGGGACTGCTTCCGGCAAAGAAAGCAACCCGCGAGCGCAGAGAGGCCAGACTCATGCACTCGCAGTGCGGGCATGAAGCGTCGGTGAGCGCGGCTTCCGCATGGGGCTTACCCAGGCATCCAACGCACTCATCGTGTCCATCGTTGTCCTGCAGAGGGGCTCTGCAGGTGTCACAGGAGTGACGCGGCATTTGAAGCAACGCTGGCGCCGTGAAAACGGCGATTGGGGGGCTTTTAGAGCGGCGAGGGCCGCGGAAGCTCTTTTAGAGCGGACGAATCCGCTAGGAATGCTCTTAGAGCGGTATAGAACCGCGAGGAAAACGCTCTCAGAGGGGGCGCCGGATGGCGGCAGGAGACGGCTGAGGCGGCGGCCGCAACAGGAAGCAGGCGGCGGGCGTCTAGAAGACGGCGCTCGGGGCAGGGCAGTAGTCCACGAGGGCGCTGGTGCTGTCGTCGTCCGGCGGCTCAGCTGGGTCCGCTGCGGGGCCTCTTCAACGGCGGCGAGAGCTGCTTCTTCCAGGCGGCGAGCTTCTTCGGCTTCAGCGCGGAGATCAGCGAAGAGATGTGTAGTAGTCGCTGAAGGAGAAAGGACTGAAATCCTATGGCGAAACGCCCGCTTATATAGCACTTAACCCTGCCCCTTTCGGCGGGAATATTCGCGCGCTTTGTCGCCATAGACCGCGCAGCTGCCGCGCCGTCATTGGTTCAACAACTTCTCATGAGTGAACCAATGACGATGCAGTTACACTGCGTTATTGAAAAGGCTTCAGTGACGGGGAAAAAGGGAGACTTTTCCCCATACGCAGTACGAGTGAAGTATCGAAAGGGAACAGCTTGTCACTGGGGAAGAACCCTTAAAGGGACTTATTACCTTATTCACCCCTAAAAGATCATAATAGTACCTTAAAGGTGCCCAAGAATTCTTTTTCACAAGATGTAATATAAGTCTAAGGTGTCTCCTGAATATGTCTGTGAAGTTTCAGCTCAAATACCCATAGATTTTTTAAATTAATTTTTTTAACTGCCTATTTTGGGGCATCATTAACAATGCACTGATTTACACTCGGCGCCGCCCCCTTAAATCGCGTGCTCCCTGCCACATGAGCTGTCAACTATATTACAGCGCATTTACAAAGTTCACACAGCTAATATAACCCTCAAATGGATCTTTACAAGATGTTCGTCATGCATGCTGTATGCATGCTTCGAATTATGTGAGTAAAATATTTATTTGGATGTTAAAGTTTTATTCTGAGTGAATTTGAGGCTGTCCTCCGTGGCTAACGGCTAATGCTACACTGTTGGAGAGATTTATAAAGAATGAAGTTGTGTTTATGCATTATACAGACTGCAAATGTTTAAAAAATGAAAAAATAGCGACGGCTCTTGTCTCCGTGAATACAGTAAGAAACGATGGTAACTTTAACCACATTTAACAGTACATTAGCAACATGCTAACGAAACATTTAGAAAGACAATTTACAAATATCACTAAAAATATCATGCTATCATGGATTATGTCAGTTATTATTGCTCCATCTGCCATTTTTCGCTGTTGTTCTTGCTTACCTAGTCTGATGATTCGGCTGTGTGCAGCTCCAGACGTTAACTGGCTGCCCTTGTGTAATCCCTTTCATAATGTTGGGAACATGGGGGCATTATGCAAATATTTGGGCGTACACCCCGACGTTATGTAACAGTCAGTGTTATGTTGAGATTCGCCTGTTCTTCGGAGGTCTTTTAAACAAATGAGATTATATAAGAAGGAGGAAACAATGGGGTTTGAGACTCATGTATGTCTTTTCCATGTACTGAACTCTTGTTATTTAACTATGCCAAGGTAAATTCAATTTTTGAATCTAGGGCATTTTAAAGGTTACATTTTTGCACATTTTGAAATTTCATAGCTGTTTAAAAGATTTGTAAACTTTCAGAAAAGGCTTGACATTGTTTCTAACAGAGCTTGGTTTGTGACTCCTTTCTTGAGTTTTCCTATATATGTTTCTTTGTGTTTTCCCAGGACACTGAGAGCGGGGCAGCAGTTCAGAGGCATTCCCTGCTGATCTGAACACGCACAGTGGGTTAGTGGGCGAGGAGATTACAGATGAGCTGGATTAAGGCCTTTCTCTCTCCTGAGATCTTGGATATATATCGGGAAACACACATAAACATGAACACCACAATGCTTAAAAGTGCTTAGAAGTCTGAAATACACCCATGTGTATATTTGTTTTTCTGTTAATCTGTTATTTAAGCTTGTGTTACTTCTCTTTTTGTAGCATGATCTTTCTATTGCTTTTGGTACGTTGATAGATTTTCTTATATCCTCTAATCGCTTCACCAGAAATCAGGCTCCTATCATAATCCCATCCTTATTTATCAGGAGCCTGTTATTGTGACTTACTACCAGTTAGAAATATTTAATCCTGAATACATTTTACAGTGTGTCTCATACATAACCTACGTTTTTGTGAATTTGTGGTCATAGTATATTTGTGTAAGATGCCTGAGCCCTTCAGATGACTGCATGAACTTCTTTTCAATGTGATCTGATCCTAAAAATAAAGACTGTTTTAAAACACATACCCTTCTGCAGTGTCTCAGTAATGCAGCTGTTTTAATAATCCAGAGTCGTGTAAATCATAGGCTGACAGGAGTCACTCGAGTTTGATCATGACATAAAAGTCACAGTTTACTATAGCTGTTGGTAAGAGATTTCAGAGAAGTTATTGAAGTTGAGCATGAAAACGTCGCTTTAAACCTCTGTCTTGTTGTTCTGTATGACACAAAGTGAGAATCTGAAGAATCTTCATATGAATCATCTGCATAGAGCTAGAGTGACCACAAGTGTCGGAACCCTGTAAGAAACACCACAGACGTAATCTCTTTGCAACAGCCTGTTAAACTGCTGCCCATCTTAGATATGAGGAACAACACCTGTACTGTTCCACAGCACCACTGGAGCTCCACAGTGGACAGCTGAAACTAAAGTTGAACTTTATACACGCACATGCAAACTGCAAACTGTGCAACACCAGCAAGAGCAATATGCCATATTACACCGATCAGGCATAACATTATGACCACCTTCCTAATATTGTGTTGGTCCCCCTTTTGCTGGCAAAATAGCCCTGACCTGTTGAGGCATGGTCTCCTCTAGACCCCTGAAGGTGTGCTGTGATATCTGGCACTAAGATGTTAGCAGCAGATGCTTTAAGTCCTGTAAGTTGCAAGGTGGGGCCTCCATGGATCGGATTTGTTTGTTCAACACATCCCACAGATGCATTGGATTGGGATCAGGGGAATTTGGAGGCCAAGTCATCACCTCAAATTCATTTTTGTGCTCCTCAAACCATTCCTGAACCATTTTTGCTTTGTGGCAGGAGCATTATCCTGCTGAAAGAGGCCACGGCCACTAGGGAATACCATTTGCATGAAAGGGTGTACAAGGTCTTAGGTAGGTGATACGCGTCAAAGTAACATCCACATGGATGGCAGGACCCAAGGTTTCCCAAGCAACACACACGCACCCGGCCATCCATGTGATGTAAAAGAAAACGTGATTCATCAGACCAGGCCACCTTTCCGTCATTGCTTTGTGGTCCAGTTCTGATGCTCACATGCCCACTGTTGTTGCTTTCGGTGGTGGACAGGAGTCAGCATGGGTACCCTGACTAGTCTGCAGCTATGCAGCTCCATACACAAAAAACTGTGATGCACTTTGTATTCTGACATGATTTTATCAGAAGCAGCATTAACTTCTTGAGCAATTTGAGCTACAGTAGCTTGTCTGTTAAATCAGACCACACGGGCCAGCCTTCGCTGAATCTTGGCTGCCCATGACCCTGTCGCTGGTTCACCACTGTTCCTTCCTTAGACCAATTTTGATAGATACTGACCACTGCAGACCGGGAACACCCCACAAGAGCTGCAGTTTTGGAGATGCTCTGATCCAGTCGTCTAGCCATCACAATTTGGCCCTTGTCAAACTCACTCAAATCCTTATGCTTGCTCATTTTTTCCTGCTTCTAACACATCAACTTTGAGGACAAAATGTTCACTTGCTGCCTAATATATCCACCCACTAACAGGTGCCATGATGAAGAGATAATCAGTGTTATTCACTTCACCTGTCAATGCTCATAATGTTATGCCTGATCATGTGACATGATCTGAAACAGCTTTAAATAGAGGGATCTGCCTATCCTGTACATTTTTCATGGAAACTATTTAGCCACTATGGTATTCTATTAAGTCTGTTTGTTTGGTGCTGATCAGTACAGTGTAAGAGGTATTATTGGAAGAGACAAGCTCTGACGGACACTAGAAACTAAACAACGCCTCCTAATGGACAACAGTGAGAAACACACTTCTGTTTAGAGAAGGAACCTGCTGCTGAAATCAAGAGTAGTCTCTATCTGTGAACATTTCCATGTCAATCATGACAACT
The DNA here is from genome assembly GCA_028476615.1 of Culter alburnus. Classification (NCBI taxonomy): domain Eukaryota; kingdom Metazoa; phylum Chordata; class Actinopteri; order Cypriniformes; family Xenocyprididae; genus Culter; species Culter alburnus. Next base: position 10,289 of record JAOTNS010003045.1, on the reverse strand, counting down.
CTCGGAGTGGGATTAAATTCAACCAGCATTTATTGGCATGGGGTGAAGTATACATGGCTTGATTGGCGTACGAGATCTGCTACGCTGCTGCTGTTGCTGCTGCTGCTACTGCTGTTGCTGCTGAGCAAATACAAATTGTTCAGCTTAGTCAAATAAAACAACAAGGAAAAGGCTGCTGCAAGAATGGTAGAACCCCCATAGCAGATCTCTACAGGTGGCGCTGGGGAGGAGGAGGGATAACAGCGCTTCACATTGCGCAGCTTGTCGATCGCAGGCTAGGGTACAATATATATGGTTGCGTGGATATGGAATTACTTCTGACTGGCTGATGCCACGGCGTAGAAGAACCAATCAGCGCTCGGTTAGAGTTTCATGACTGAACTTTGTATTTATCTCAATCAGCTTAAAGGCCCTGATATACTTTAAGTGAAACATTGACATTTTGTGTGTGTTTGTTGGGTTATTATAGAGGATAGCGTGCAGCAGATATTCACATACTCATCTAAACTTTGCTCCCGCAGCATCAATGTTCACACACAGTTTACCACTGCTCAGGTATTTCAAACTTATTTTTTACCTGCACGAAAAACAAAGCAGTTCACCGTGAGTACCTATATCGGGGCTTGAACTGGCAGCGAAATGGAAGGGCATTATTTGAAGTCTACTTAACTCCTGAATCACCTCAGCTGTAAAATGTTCATATTATACATGTTTTTCTTTTTCTTTCCACTTATAAGCCCAAAATAGTGTTTTAATGAGCACACTTCCCTGTCCTCCAACCCACAGACTTGTTCACACAACTATCGGCTCTGATACTGCCATTTTTGCCGGATCGGGTATCGGCCGAATGGGACCTATCCAAATCCGATACTGTGTGTGTACTATTTGTTTGTTAAGCTCCACAAAAGGCACAAAAACATTAAAAATGTTTCTATTATTATACTTCATCTGTTGTCAACGATACCGGTAACACAAAACACATCAATATATCTTCACTTTATGCTTTTAACTTTTCAATGTGGAGCGCTGCCGCTGCGCGCTGTGACTCCATGATGCTTCAAGCGCATCATTCTGCACACAGGATAAGTGTTTTATGCCGCTCTGTATGGGAGCAGTTCATATTATAATACTGTTGCGCAATAGCATTTTTGTTCTGTCCTATCTATCATATGTTGCTGCTCCATTAAATTAAACTCTGCTATGAAAAACAAGCCATGAGTCATGGATGAAGGAGTCAGCTGGATTCCTGTTTTCCTGATTCCAGCTGGATTTTCCTGATTCTTCCAAGCTAGTGAAGCTATTGGTTTATTTAAAGTTGATGCACTGATGCACAATTATTTAATAAACTATTCATTACATTTGTGTCTGTTTGTAATTTTGTTTTATAAAGTTAGGAAAGTAATGTTTAAGTCAAGTCTGATACCTTGCACAAAAGAATGATCCCATCTTTCACACAGTGAGGCATACAGTTTATTAGGTAATTCAGCACTTTTTTTATTATTACTTGAATATCGGATCGGTATTGGCGATACTGAATCCCAGGTATCGTAATCAATATCGGAAGTGAAAAAAGCATCCCTACTCAACACACTCAGAAATTTTGCTTGACAAGATAAAATCAGTGTCATCGGCCAGTGTCACTCTACAAGATGCCCAGCGACAAAATAGCAGCGGTTTAATTAAATCCACAGTATTCGCTGCGATTCCACTGTGGTTATAATCTGGAGCGATACTGAATCGGGCGGTGGAGATCTGCAGAAAGAGCGCGAGCTGCTGCTGATATGTCTCTCTGCAAAGAAACTGTCCCTCGCAACCAAAGCAATCCAATATCACAGCCAATCAGAAGAGCGTGTGTGGACGGAGTCTCTCTGAAAGCGCACTGCACTCGCAACCAAATCAATCAAAAATCACAGCCAATCAGAAGATGTGTGGGCGGAGCTTTGAAAGCACACTGCACTCGCAACCAAATCAATCAAAAATCACAGCCAATCAGAAGAGTGTGTGGGCGGAGTCTCTCTGAAAGCACACTGCACTCGCAACCAAATCAAGCAAAAATCACAGTCAATCAGAAGAGAGTGTGGGTGGAGTCTCTCTGCTAGACACTGCACTCGCAACCAGAGCCATAGAGAGAGAGAGTTGCGACAACGGAAGTTCAAAACGCTTGATCATCACATGATTCGTGTAGATTTCAGATAGTTCCAGGAAGTGCTTCGGCGGCAATTCAAATGATAGGGTTAGAGAGACAGAACCATGATTTTTGGTCATTTGTAGTCAATAAATGCATCGGTTTACAATATGTTTGTAATACACCGACATGTGAATGTAGTATGTGTATGTAGTTGTTTTAAGATAAAAACCTGCTAATATAGTGTTTTCAACCAGCGTTGCCTGCCTTGTTAACATATTTCTGGCTAACATTACCTTGGTTAAAGACCGTGTTGCAGTTGTTTTGAAGTATTTTTATGTTTTTAAACTTGTATGTTAGTTAAGGGCAATCATGTCATGTTCACTATGGTTTCACAGGAGACCTGCAGGTGACAGGTGATTGCCTTAAAAAACCCATTGCAAACAAGTGAAATGTAAAATTTAATTAAGTGAAATTTAATTAATCTTAATGTTAACAATTCTTATGCACCCCATTCACATATTACTATATACATTCATACACAATATATTTAATTCTAAAACAAAACATGATTATACACACACATTGACTTTTGCACTGATTTAGTACAATGGATTTATAAATTTGTAATAAACTGCATGTCAAGCATTTCGTCTGTCCTTTCCTACATGTTCTTGTAGTCTCCCGTTTGCAGCGCTGCATGAGGATGATCCAGTCACTCAGAGAAAGCAGTATGAATGGTTTCCCCACTGACACGGAAAGGAGAAAGTTATGTTCAAGTCAGCAGGAGCAATCTAAATAGAACTAAAGATTGTGCGCCAAGTTGTGTGTTAATCATATATAGGTGTATCTGCCTTTTTTAACAAAAACAACACTGGGAACTTATTGTTTATTAAAGGTTTATTAAAAATAAGGAGCAAGGAAAAGCTTGCAAAATCCAAGGAGCAGACTGGCGGTGAGGGTAAAGCGTCATTGCATGGAGTCTTCAGGATCTGAATCCCCTTTGTGCTTGTATTGAAAGCAAGATAAAAGGAGACAAAAGCAGGAGAAATTAAACAGTAGTAGTATATAATATAATATACAGTTTTGGTATTTAGTATGATTTCCCATTTAGCCTAGTGTTTGTTTAAGCGTTGTTTTAAGCGTTCTCACTTATAAACTTATAAACTTCCCTTCCCATCAATCCAAAAATCAGCTGAGCTGACACATATAGACAGTTAACAGAATCACACGATGTAGTAAAAATCTAAAGTATACTACAGTATTTATAACAGTATCAGTTCACTATACTGCAGTATGCTGAAGCATTCATTACAAAGTGTTGTAAATACTATAAAAATATACAGTATCTACAATTTACTATAGTATGGTTCAAAAACACTATACTATTTACTATAGTATTTTTTCACCTGGGTTGTACATTAATAAGGAATAATAATATTCTTATTTTACCACTTTCACCCACCACAAGCCCCAAAGTTATATTTAACCCCGTTTAGAAGCCTTTTTCTCCAATTACACAACGATGAATAAAGCTGTTTTAAAACTATTGTCTAATCTACTATCTGATAACATCCCTTGAAACTATTTATTTAGTGAGCATATCAGCTGGCATGCTTTAATACACAAGTTAATTTGATTCGATGTACTGATAATATAAAATCTTATAATTTAAACGGCTTACCTTTTAAAAGTACATCATAAACGGTGTCTGCTGTAACTCTATGGCGCGGCGCTACTTCCGGAACTACTGAGAGGCTCCACGAGCCGCCATTGCTGTAAAAAAACGTTCCATTGGAGTCTATGGAGTTGTCGCAACTCTCTCTCTCTCTATGGCTCTGCTCGCACCAAATCAATCCAAAATCACTGCCAATCAGAAGAGCGTGTGGGCGGAGTCTCTCTGCAAGCACTGCACTTAGAACCCAAAAGATCAGTTCATAATCAAATTTATAAATATTTCAGAAATTGTAACATTAAAGATACATACTGAGTTACATATTGAAACAGTCTTTGTCATAGAATACACTTGTTCGCAGTTAATTTATTTCAAGAATCTGAGTTGAATCCATTGTTGTTTCAGTGTGGTTATGGTCACACAAATGATATTCAAACTCACATTAAATTAAACATTAAATAAAGCACATAATCAGTGCCTGAGATGATGTTGTTAGGACAAAAACTCTGATTAACATGGAAAAGCATGAGTTTTTTCATGAGTCCAGTCTCTTTAGGATAGCCTACAGTAGCCGCGTTTCCATTACCCTTTAAATTGTACAAATTGAAATTACGAATTGAAAATACGCTCAATGGAAACACGTCAATTTCGCAAAAACTCCCATATATCGCAAAAATGTTTTTACACTTGCAGGGTGTTTTTAGGCGATTTGAAAGAGGAGTATTTCGCAAACCTGCAAAGGAAACATTTACAGGTCACCTGATGTACAGTCACATCATCATAAGATAGCAGAAGATGAGACAGGGGGTGCTTCTCTTTCTTATTTATGCATCTCTTCCTCGCGCCTCAGCTTCACCCCATAGATGCAATGGGAAGATGCAAGAAAAGAAAATGAGGACGGGGTAATCGGAGGAAATCTATTTGAATATTGGAATATTCTGATTGCCACTTCAGAGCGTCATCAGCTGCGCTCGAGCCTCGAGGGATCTGGGAACCCTTAAAGGGGTGGTTCAATGCAATTTCACTTTTTTAACTTTAGTTAGTGTGTAATGTTGCTGCTTGAGCATAAACAGTATCTGCAAAGTTACAGTGCTGAAAGTTCAATGCAAACGGAGATATTGTCTTTTAAAGTTATGGCAGTTTTGCCTACAAAAACGGCTGTTTTGTACTACAACGCTTCTTCCGGGTTGGTGACATCATAAACCCTTGCTATTAACATAAAAACTGCCCCCGGGAACAGGCAACAAAGTGGGCGAGGCCATGTGGCACAGCATAATGGAAGCGGAAGAGTTGAGGTGCGTTCACGCGGCCTCGTAATTCCTGTAGTTACAAGATTCTAGCTTGTAAAAAGCCTTCACGTCCTCGTAGAGCTTGTAATTACAGCTTGTAAGCTGGGAGTTTTCTGAAAGCTCCCAGATGTACCACGTGGCCTACCACCTGACCGCTGTAGATTGATTTATTAGGCGTTGATAGTGGTGCCATGGAAACGCATAATTCCCAGTCCAAGGACCAAAAGGACGTGAACAGCTCCGAATATAACGTCATTTGTTGTCATTTCAAGATTCCGGTAATACGAGGTGACGTGAATGCAGCTTTATTTACACCGAAAGCAGGCTGCGCGACCGTCAAAAAGCTATAGAAACCCATTATAATAAAATCTGGATAACAACTGATTATTATTATAATGGGTTCTATATCTTTTGACGTGCGCGCAGCCGCGTTCGGTGTAAAATAAGCTGCATTCACGTCACCTCGTATTTACCGGAATATTGAAATGAAAAATGACGTTATTTCGGAGCTGTTCACGTCCTTTTGGTCCTTGGACTGGGAATTATGCGTTTCCATGGCACCACTATCAACGCCTAATAAATCAATCTACAGCGGTCAGGTGGTAGGCCACGTGGTACATCTGGGAGCTTTCAGAAACTCCCAGCTTACAAGCTGTAATTACAAGCTCTACGAGGACGTGAAGGCTTTTTACAAGCTAGAATCTTGTAACTACAGGAATTACGAGGCCGCGTGAACGCACCTCAACTCTTCCGCTTCCATGTGCTGTGCCACATGGCCTCGCCCACTTTTGCCTGTTCCCGGGGGCAGTGTTTATGTTAATAGCAAGGGTTTATGATGTCACCAACCCGGGAAGAAGCTCGTTGTAGTACAAAACAGCCGTTTTGTAGGCAATAAACTGCCATAACTTTAAAAGACAATATCTCCGTTGCATTGAACTTTCAGCACTGTACTTTGCAGATACTGTTATGCTCAAGCAGCAACATTACACACTAACTAAAGTTAAAAAAGTGAAATTGCATTGAACCACCTTTAAGGGTTCCCAGATCCCTCGAGGCTCGAGCGCAGCTGATGACGCTCTGAAGTGGCAATCAAGAATATTCCAATATTCAAATAAGATTTCCTCCGATTACCCCGTCCTCATTTTCTTTTCTTGCATCTTCCCATTGCATCTATGGGGTGAAGCTGAGGCGCGAGGAAAGAGATGCATAAATAAGAAAAGAGAAGCACCCCCTGTCTCATCTTCTGCTATCTTATGATGATGTGACTGTACATCAGGTGACCTGTAAATGTTTCCTTTGCAGGTTTGCGAAATACTCCTCTTTCAAATCGCCTAAAAAACACCTGCAAGTGTAAAAACATTTTTGCGATATATGGGAGTTTTTGCGAAATTGACGTGTTTCCATTGAGCGTATTTTCAATTCGTAATTTCAATTTGCGCAATTTAAAGGGTATGGAAACACGGCTACTGTAGGCTATAAAGAGACTGGACTCATGAAAAAACTCATGCTTTTCCATGTTAATCAGAGTTTTTGTCCTAACAACATCATCTCAGGCACTGATTATGTGCTTTATTTAATGTTTAATTTAATGTGAGTTTGAATATCATTTTGTGTGACCATAACCACACTGAAACAACAATGGATTCAACTCAGATTCTTGAAATAAATTAACTGCGAACAAGTGTATTCTATGACAAAGACTGTTTCAATATGTAACTCAGTATGTATCTTTAATGTTACAATTTCTGAAATATTTATAAATTTGATTATGAACTGATCTTTTGGTTCTAAGTGCAGTGTGCTTGCAGAGAGACTCCGCCCACACGCTTCTGATTGGCAGTGATTTTGGATTGATTTGGTTGCGAGCAGAGCCATAGAGAGAGAGAGAGAGTTGCGACAACTCCATAGACTCCAATGGAACGGTTTTTACAGCAATGGCGGCTCGTGGAGCCTCTCAGTAGTTCCCGGAAGTAGCAGCCGCGCCATAGAGTTACAGCAGAACAGACCGTTTATGATGTACTTTTAAAAGGTAAGCCGTTTAAATTATAAGATTTTATATTATCAGTACATCTGAATCAAATTAACTTGTGTATTAAAGCATGCCAGCTGATATTGCTCACTAAATAAATAGTTTCAAGGATGTTATCAGATAGTAGATTAGACAATAGTTTAAAACAGCTTTATTCATCGTTGTGTAATTGGAGAAAAAGGCTTCTAAACGGGGTTAAATATAACTTTGGGGCTTGTGGTGGGTGAAAGTGGTAAAATAAGAATATTATTATTCCTTATTAAATGTACAACCCAGGTGAAAAAATACTATAGTAAATAGTATAGTGTTTTTGAACCATACTATAGTAAATTGTAGAATACTGTATATTTATAGTATTTACAACACTTTGTAATGAATGCTCAGCATACTGCAGTATAGTGAACTGATACTGTAATAAATACTGTAGTATACTTTAGTTTTTACTACATTGTGATTCTGTTGACTGTCTATTATGTGTCAAGCTCAGCAGATTTTTGGATTGATGGGAAAGGGAAGTTATAAGTTTATAAGTGAGAACGCTTAAACAACGCTTAAACAAACACTAGGCTAAATGGGAAATCATACTAAATACCAAAACTGTATATTATATTATATACTACTACTGTATTTAATTTCTCCTGCTTTTGTCTCCTTTTATCTTGCTTTCAATACAAGCACAAAGGGGATTCAGATCCTGAAGACTCCATGCAATGACGCTTTACCCTCACCGCCAGTCTCTGCTCCTTGGATTTTGCAAGCTTTTCCTTGCACCTTATTTTTAATAAACCTTTAATAAACATAAAAGTTCCCAGTGTTGTTTTTTGTTAAAAAAGGCAGATACACCTATATATGATTAACACACAACTTGGCGCACAATCTTTAGCTCTATTTAAATTGCTCCTGCTGACTTGAACATAACTTTCTCCTTTCCGTGTCAGTGGGGAAACCATTCATACTGCTTTCTCTGAACTGGATCATCCTCATGCAGCGCTGCAAACGGGAGACTACAAGAACATGTAGGAAAGGACAGACGAAATGCTTGACATGCAGTTATTACAAATTATAAATCCATTGTACTAAATCAGTGCAAAAGTCAATGTGTGTGTATAATCATGTTTTGTTTTAGAATTGAATATATTGTGTAAGAATGTATATAGTAATAAGTGCATAAGAATTGTAACATTAAGATTAATTAAATTTCACTTAATTAAATTTTACATTTCAATTGTTTGCAATGGGTTTTTTAAGGCAATCACCTGTCACTGCAGGTCCTGTGAAACCATAGTGAACAGACATGATTGCCCTTAACTAACATACAAGTTTAAAAACATAAAAATACTTCAAAACAACTGCAACACGGTCTTTAACCAAGGTAATGTTAGCCAGAAATATGTTAACAAGGCAGGCAACGCTGGTTGAAAACACTATATTAGCAGGTTTTTATCTTAAAACAACTACATACACATACTACATTCACATGTCAGTGTATTACAAACATATTGTAAACCGATGCATTATTGACTACAAATGACCAAAATCATGTTCTGTCTCTCTAACCCTATCATTTGAATTGCCGCCGAAGCACTTCCTGGAACTATCTGAAATCTACACGAATCATGTGATGATCAAGCGTTTTGAACTTCCGTTGTCGCAACTCTCTCTCTCTATGGCTCTGGTTGCGAGTGCAGTGTCTAGCAGAGAGACTCACCCACACTCTCTTCTGATTGACTGTGATTTTGCTTGATTTGGTTGCGAGTGCAGTGTGCTTTCAGAGAGACTCCGCCCACACACTCTTCTGATTGGCTGTGATTTTGATTGATTTGGTTGCGAGTGCAGTGTGCTTTCAAAGAGACTCCGCCACACACTTCTGATTGGCTGTGATTTTGATTGATTGGTTGCGAGTGCAGTGCGCTTTCAGAGAGACTCCGTCCACACACGCTCTTCTGATTGGCTGTGATATTGGATTGCTTTGGTTGCGAGGGACAGTTTCTTTGCAGAGAGACATATCAGCAGCAGCTCGCGCTCTTTCTGCAGATCTCCACCGCCCGATTCAGTATCGCTCCAGATTATAACCACAGTGGAATCGCAGCGAATACTGTGGATTTAATTAAAAACCGCTGCTATTTTGTCGCTGGGCATCTTGTAGAGTGACACTGGCCGATGACACTGATTTTATCTTGTCAAGCAAAATTTCTGAGTGTGTTGAGTAGGGATGCGATCCGCTTTTTTCACTTCCGATATTGATTACGATACCTGGGATCAGTATCGGCCAATACCGATCCGATATTCAAGTAATAATAAAAAAAGTGCTGAATTACCTAATAAACTGTATGCCTCACTGTGTGAAAGATGGGATCATTCTTTTGTGCAAGGTATCAGACTTGACTTAAACATTACTTTCCTAACTTTATAAAACAAAATTACAAACAGACACAAATGTAATGAATAGTTTATTAAATAATTGTGCATCAGTGCATCAACTTTAAATAAACCAATAGCTTCACTAGCTTGGAAGAATCAGGAAAATCCAGCTGGAATCAGGAAAACAGGAATCCAGCTGACTCCTTCATCCATGACTCATGGCTTGTTTTTCATAGCAGAGTTTAATTTAATGAGGCAGCAACATATGATAGATAGGACAGAACAAAAAATGCTATTGCGCAACAGTATTATAATATGAACTGCTCCCATACAGAGCGGCATAAAACACTTATCCTGTGTGCAGAATGATGCGCTTGAAGCATCATGGAGTCACAGCGCGCAGCGGCAGCGCTCCACATTGAAAAGTTAAAAGCATAAAGTGAAGATATATTGATGTGTTTTGTGTTACCGGTATCGTTGACAACAGATGAAGTATAATAATAGAAACATTTTTAATGTTTTTGTGCCTTTGTGTGAGGCTTAACAATAACAGAATAGTACACGCACAGTATCGGATTTGGATAGGTCCCATTCGGCGATACCCGATCCGGCAAAAATGGCAGTATCAGAGCGATAGTTGTGTGAACAAGTCTGTGGGTTGGAGGACAGGGAAGTGTGCTCATTAAACACTATTTTGGGCTTATAAGTGGAAAGAAAAAGAAAAACATGTATAATATGAACATTTACAGCTGAGGTGATTCAGGAGTTAAGTAGACTTCAAATAATGCCATTCCATTTCGCTGCCAGTTC